>PVJN01003469.1:0-100930 GCA_004026805.1 Lasiurus borealis | reverse complement strand
GAAATACTTTTCTTTTTAAAAAATATATTTTTATTGATTTCAGAGAAGAAGTGAGAAGGAGAGAGAGAGATAGAAACATCAGTGATGAGAGAGAATCGTTGATCGGCTGCCTCCCACACATCTCCTACTGGGGATTGAGCCTACAACCCAGGCATGTGCCCTTGACTAGAATAGAACCCGGGACCTTCAGTCCACAGGCCAGCATTCCATCCACTGGGCCAAACCAGCTAGGGCCATATATTTTACTTTTAAAGAAAAAAACTCATTTTGTCATGTTTTTTACATAGATACTTTGAATGTCATGGTGTGGACTAACGAAGGGATCTTACAAGGGACCTCAAAAAGCAGCTCATCTCCACCCCTTAATTTAGATGAGGAAACAGCCTCATCTAAAAACAACCTCAGGAAAGTTAGGGCTTTGCTAACCCTCCCCCTGATCCTTTGGCTGAAACCCTGTTTTTGTAGACAGGTGCTAAAGTGCCAACTCTATAGGATAGTGCCCTTGCTTGGAAAATAACAAATTTTTGTCTACACTTTTGAGTATATATATATATATATATATATATATATATATGTGTATATATATATATATATATATATATATATATTATTATATACCAATAATATATGTATATATTATTGATTTTTTTACACAGAGGAAGGGAGAGGGATAGAAAGTCAGAAACATCGATGAGAGAGAGACATTGGTCAGCCGCCTCCTGCATGCCCCCTACTGGAGATGTGCCTGCAACCAAGGTACATGCCCCCAACCGGAATCAAACCTTGGACCTTTCAGTCTGCAGGCCGACACTCTCTCCACTGAGCCAAACTGGTCTCAGCCTGAGTACCTTTTAAGGCAAAAATAAAAAATACTCAGAATTTGTCATCAAGCGCAAATGTCTATGGTAATGGGCACTTTCCTTCCTTCCTGGCTGACATGCTTCTTTCAGAGGAGGCTGCGTGCATGCCATTTGTGTGCCAGAACATGTGTTTGCTGTGGCCATGGCAGTCGGGCATGTTTGCCTTCCTCATCCTGTCATTTGGAGACGGATGTATACTGTGGCCCAGAGAAAAGGTAGCTCCTCCATTTTCACGTGCAAGTTTACAGATCTGTCTCTGAACCTCAGTCTGAGAATCCTGGCCCCAGCCTGGGCTACCAGACCTGACTGTCTCTTTCAATGATGTTGATGATTGCAACACACCCGTGGTGTCAGGACAAAAATGACACCTGCTATTTCTGGCCTGTAAGTTGTGAAACATAAAAAAAGGAACACTGTGGAACACCACCCATCTTATAAATCGGAATGGCATTTTCAAATTATAGGGCAACCTAATTGTAAGTGACTAACTCCAATTGTTTTCTGATGGAGTGGCAAATTAAAATTAATGTGCGTGTGTTTACAAATATCAGAAAGGAAAATGTTTTTCTGAATTTGGGCCAAAAAATTCAAGAAACATTGAACTAGAATATTATTAAAACCACCAAAGCTACCACAATTCCATCCTTTGACCCTACAAGAGGTATTATCTTCCTGAATGTTTTTTTAAATTCTCTTTCTCTAAAACTAGTTTTATCACATACACCTGTAGCTTTACCAACTTCTTTTTAAAGATTTATTTTATTTAGTGCTTTATAAAAAGGGGCATCATGCAGTATGAAATCTTTGGTGACCTGTTTTTTTTCCTGTCAACATTGTTTTTAAGATTTATGCTTATTACTGAATGCAACTGCAGTTCATTCATGTTCAGGGCTGAATAAATACCTGTATGAATATTCTACAATTTACCTATTTACTTTTTCATGGACATTAGCATCAACACTAGTCTTTCATTTTCTACTCTCACAAACAATGCTGTTATGAATATTTATATACATATCTCCTCCTTGCTTTATCAAAAATGTCTCTCGGATTGCATGTTATGCAAATGTTTAATTTTACAAGAGAATGCCAGTGTTTTCCAGAGTAAGTATATCAATTTTCACCCTCACTTGTAGACTATGAGAATTCTCAGTTGCTATATATCCTTGCCAGCATGTGGTATTGTTAGGTGTCCAAAGCTTTTCCCAATTGACATAGTACTTTTTCCCAATTTTTCTTTTGTTTCTTTTGTTTACATGTTTCAGTAATAAAAATGTAATTTTTATAAAACAGAAGAATAATGCATTTTGTTTTTGGTTGTTCTATAACATTACTCACCCAGGGTTCCATTTTATGAGTGTCTTAAGCTGGTCCTTTCTCTTTGTATGCAGACAGTGCGGGAAAAAACCAAATCCAATGGACTTTACTTCAGAGATGGAAAGTGTCGCATTGACTACATTCTTGTGTACAGAAAATCCAACCCCCAGGTGGAAAAGAGAGAAGTGTTTGAGAGAAATATTAGAGCAGAAGGTTTACAAATGGAGAAAGAGGTAAACCGTTGGCTTGGATGAGAAAAATATAAATATACAACGATGCATATCAAGAGTCAATTTTAAAAATTAGTCATGATGTTAGCTGAATGTTTTATTTGGTCGGAGTTTGCCAATCCAGTGTTTGGGGAATGTTCCAGCAATTAGACTTGCACAACACAGTTTGCCTTGAGAGCAATTTAATGCCAAACGATTTCATGAGAATCAAAATACTCTATTCTCATGGAATCAGTTGTTTCAAAGTGTTATAATTTACCCGACTTCCTTTATCTGCTTCCTCTATATGAATGGAGTGTTCTAGTCTCATGGATTAAGGACAAGTTTGCATAAAATGCAGTCACCCCTCACGGGAGGCTGATTTTACATTTCAGGAAGCATAATGAGCTTGGGCATCCTCGTTCACCAGAAGAGACTGGCCGATTTGGCCCTAAACAGCTGGAACTTACAAAATGATTCTTGTTTTAAAAAATATTCTGGCTGTTTTTATCATGTTCCCAGATTCAAGAGTTACCTCCCCATATTCTTTCTCCCTCTTCTCCATTTCCTCTGCATGGAGACTTTTAAGGAGTAATTTCGTGAAAAGGGTACAAGAGGTCCAGCCACGATGAGACTGTTCTGTACCCAGAAAAGTGCTTGTGTGGAACTTGGTCCTGGGAGTGGATTATGTAACCCTTCCCTAAATACGGTGCAACGATTATGGAGCTTTTCCTGGTGAATAAGAAGCATGTATTGACAATTCAGATGTTTTGTTTCTTGATTATGCTCCTCAAGACTGAGGAGAGAGAGCTTTGAAATCAACATGCAGGTTTTTCTTTGTATGGTGCAGGTTGCATGCTTACCTTGGGACCCTTCAGATAAAAGGGACTTTTCCAGATCGGTTAGACTGGTCTCAACTCTTGAGGATTTAAAAAACAAACAGTGGCCAAAACCGGTTTGGCTCAGTGGCTAGAGCATCGGCCTGAGGACTGAAAGGTCCCAGGTTCTATTCCGGTCAAGGGCATGTACCTTGGTTTCGGGCACATCCCCAGTAGAAGGTATGCAAGAGGCAGCTGATCAAAGTTTCTCTCTCATGGGTGTTTCTAACTCTCACTCTCTTTCTCCCTTCCTCTCTGTAAAAAAATCAATAAAATATATTTAAAAATAAATAAATAAATAAAAAACAGTGTTTTTCTAGAACAGTGGTTCTCAACCTGTGGGTCTCGACCCATTTGGGGGTCGAATGACCCTTTGACAGGGGTCGCCTAAGACCATCAGAAAACACAGATATTTACATTACAATTCATTAACAATAGCAAAATTATAGTTATGAAGTAGCAACGAAAATAGTTTTATGGGTGGGGGGTCACTACAACATGAGGAACGGTATTAAAGGGTCGAGACATTAGCAAGGTTGAGAAACCACTGTTCTAGAAGGTCTCCAGAAAGAGTTAGAAAAGTGGCAAGATGAGTGTGGTGTTAGGGACTCATTCTTCCGAAAGGAACCAGATTGTTGAGAAGACTCAGCTGGAAGTTCCTCAGACAGAATGAGATATGCTGTTTCCATTTTGTGTAGTTCCATCCCCATTGGACATGTCTTTGATGAGTCTTATTCTTTAAGTTCTTTTTGAGACAACTGTCTAGTCTCTTTTCTTAACATTAATAATGCATTAACTTATTTTACCCTCAAATTCACTCCTTCACTCTCTTATTCTTACTGCTGAATTTCAGGATTTTCATATAAATAAATGAGAGCTCTGAATTGCCCCATGATCTATATATTGTCAGTCCTTTTTCTGATCCATTCTGACCCTTTCAAAACTTTGATTCCCATCAGTTAGCTTCATTCAGTTAATGAAAGATCTATATTTTCAGTGTTATGACTATGTTCGCCACTCCTGGGCTTTCTTCTATGCAGGTCTTTAGACTGTCATTTCATGACTTATTAGCTAAAACTCAAAAAGCCCACTAGGTTTTAAAATAATGCATATTACTAAGGAGATGACAAATCTCGTACATGTCTCCTGAAGTATCTGGACTACAGTATCCATCATTGTAATGCCAAGCAGGCAGCTGGGAAGGATTACTCACCCTGTTTTATATACTGTAGGTGTGCTGACCATGGTGTGATGCTGGACGGCTTTTATATGCTTATAGTTATATATAGGATCATTTTGTTTGGTTATAAGTCTTAAAAATTTTAATAGCTTGGCATTTATTTTAATGTATAAGAAGAAAGAAAAACACAGTAATTGGGAAAAGAGGTGACATCACCATATGGCAAAACTTCATAAAAACATTCTAAGCATTTCTTCTTCCCCTTTGCTCCAAAGGCTCTGTACTGAGCGGCAGCTTCTTTCTCCTTTATCCCTCAGTCTTCTATCCACCCCTGACAGCTAGGAACCTTCTTCCTAAGTAGCCTTTTCCCCTGCTTGGTTCCTCTCTTTTCCTGCCACCCTCACCCTTGCCTAAGTGGCACAATTGGTTATAAACCCTCCTCTGGGCTCTGCAGTGCATCCTCAACGCCTTAGCCAGCTCAGCAAGAAAAGATGTTTTGCCCTAAGCCAGTTTGGCTCAGTTGTTAGAGCGTGGGCACACGGACCAGAGAGTCCCAGGTCTGATTCCGTTCAAGGGCACAGACCTCAGTTGCTGGCTAGATGCCTGTTTCTGGTGGGAGTGTGTGTGGGAGATAACCAATTGATGTGCTTCTCTCATATCGATGTTTCTCTCTCTGTGTCTTTCCCACTCCCTTCCACTCTCTCTAAAAAATACCCTCAGGTGAGGATTAACAAACAAACAAAGAGATGAGAAGCCTTTGCAGATTAGGAAGCAGCAGGAAATGATAGAAAAATTAATTTTCCCCTGCCACAAATAATTACAACAATGCCCCTTGGTCAAACAATAAATCAGTACCTACGTGGCATCATTGGACTTAGCAACCATCAGAAGCACTCTTATTTAAGTCAAGTGTTGCATAAACAGCTGAGCAGGAGAGACCATTTTAATGACTGTTTCAGCTTCCGGAAGTTACTTCAACCTTTTATGCCTAAAACAAAGAACTTGATTCAAGTGAAAAAGAAAAAAGAAAACCCAGGAATCCCTATACTACCACATCTGAAATGATTGACACTAAGTACATTTTGTGAATTACCAGTGTCTTCTTCATGAGCGGTGCATCATGATGTCCAAAAATGATGGAAAACACGTTATACAAGTGGGCAAAATCAGGCTCTGCAGTTGAACAGTGTGAAAATAAGAGAATCTTTATCTTTTTTTAAAAAATATATTTTGTTGATTTTTTACAGAGAGGAAGGGAGAGAGATAGAGAGTTAGAAACATCGATCAGCTGCCTCCTACACTCCCCCCCCTACCAGGGATGTGCCCACAACCAAGGTACATGCCCCTGACTGGAATCGATCCAGTCATTCTGCAGGCCAATGCTCTTTTAATCCGCAGGCCAACGCTCTATCCACTGAGCCAAACCAGTTTGGCAGAATCCTTATCTCTTTTAACATCAAGTGTCAAGAAGCACAGCCAGGAGAATCTTTATTTCATGCTAATCTTTATTTCATCTTTCGTTAAACCTTTGCCCCAGCCTGGTTGGTCAGCAAGGCCGTGCTTGCTTTGGCAGCCCGGGTCTTGGATAATCTGTGACTCCTATTAGCCAGGAGAAAGCAAAAGAGCAGCAACATTCTCAAAGTATTATTTCCGAGTGTTTCGCTTCTTAGTGACATCTTGTCTAAAGAGATTTCCCTTCCTAAGGGCACACACATATACATATATGTCAATTCACATTTTCTGTTTTAAATATGTCCCATTTTAATTTTGAAATCGTTATCATTAATACAAATATATCTTTTCCTTTGTATAAGTAGCAAAAATCAAGGATGACTTTTGAGTTATTTAGAATGTGTGCACAGCAGTTATATTAATAGAGCAGATTTTTCCTCTTCAGAATCGTGCAGAACGGGGAAGAAAACCCATATTATTACACTCATTACAAAAATAACTATGATTAGATAAATCATACCATCTTGATGGTAGTTAATTCATTCGACAAATATTTATTGCACGCTCATTCTATGCCAGGCACTGTTCTAAGGGCCAAAGAACCCAGCAGTGAATAAAACTGATAAAAAAAACACACACCCTACCCTGTTGGGATTTAATGTACAAAATAAATAAGTAAATATATTTAAAATGTCAATAATTGCAAAGGAGAAGAAAGTAAAAGCAGGAAGTGTGGAGAGGGGTGTCCAGTTTTTATAAAAGTTGGCAAAAGTGAGCCTCTTCCAGGGAAAGAAAACAGCAAGTGCAAAGGCCCTGAGCATGAGCACGCCTGGGGTGTTCATGGAACAGTGAGGAGCTGGTAGGCCAGGAATTGACTGAGCAAGATGGAGAATTAGTAAGAAATTATGCTCTATAGACAACAGAAGGCTTTCTGGTCACTGGGGAAAGTTTAGCTTTTCTGAGTGACAGGGAAGATCCTTGAACAGTTTCAAGCAGAGGCATGACATGATCTGGTTTCTTAGTTTATGAGCGTTTCTCTGGTTGCCTGTGATATTAGACGGGGGAAGAGGAGAGGGGAGAAACAGACATATCAGTTAGGATATTTTTGGTAAGAATCCAGGAAAGAAATGATGGTAACTTGGTTAAGTGCGCAGCAGAGGAGACGTTAGGAAGCATAGAAGGTACAGCTTGATTATCCTGAACCATCCAGGCCAGATCCGTGCTTGCTCTGCACCTGTCACCCAGCTCCTATTGCTTGCAAAGTTGCTGAGCTGGAGGAGAAGATGGATCATCATTCGGGGAAAAAGCTGGAAGACAGCCCCAGGTTACTGAAAGCCGGTGATCGTGCCAGGTTTGTCCGTACGGTTCCTGGCAAGCCCCGGTGTGGAGGGAGCCTCCCTGACGGCCCGCCTCTGGGCCGGTCTTTTCTGTTCGTAGCATGAGACAGACAGGGGCTGCGGGTGTTGTCCAAGCAGCGGACAAGAAGGCAGCTGGAGCTGACATGACACAGTCTGCTCAGAAAGCTCAGGAGGCTGGATGAGTATCATCCCCCATCCCTGCCACCTGTCCTAATCGGTAATAGAAGAACAGTCTCAGAATTATTTGTCTCCGCTGGCGATTTAAATTCAATAGTAAAAGACTGGTTGATGATTACGACGCAGTAAAACCTTCAGGAGGAAAGGAGAATGTTTTGTGGACCATTTGGGTTTTCGTGTGTGTGTGTGTGTATGTGTGTGTGTGTGTGTGTGTGTGTGGCAGTTTTTAAAATCGGTACTTTATAATGGAAACAAAGTTGGCCAAAAATCTGTCATAGAATTTTGAGACCCATTAAAACAAAGTTTAATGAGAAAATGAAAAAAGAAAGAAAGTAGAATTTCTGGGAATTGCAGACAGATCAGAGTTATGCCGGAGGGAAGAGGCATAGGCTATTCATGTGCCATATGCTATTCATTTAAAGAGTTAAATGAAAGAAGTTGCCATTCACAACACCCGAAGCCCCTGTCTGTCTCATGCAGAGAGGGGTGGGGCCTCTTGGGGACATGTTGAGTTTGAGGTGTCCCAGTGGTGGAGATGCTGAGTAGGATAGAAGAGTCTGGAAGACAGGGAGAGATCTTTCCTGGAAATACACATTTGGATGAGATCACCCAAGGAGTAGCTACAAATGGAGCAAGAGATCCAAATATTGCCAAAAACCGGTTTGGTTCAGTGAATGGAGCATCGCCGGTGGACTGAAGGGTCCCAGGTTCGATTCCGTTCAAGGGCATGTATCTTGGTTGTGGGCCCATCCCCAGTAGGGGGTGTGCAGGAGGCAGCTGATCAATGCCTCTCATGGATATTTCTAACTCTCCATCCCTCCCTCTTCCTTTCTGTAAAAAATCAATAAAATATATTTTTAAAAAAAGAAAAAAGGAGATCCAAATATTGAGCTGTGGGACACAACAGTGTTATGAATTTGGAGAATAAAGGAGCCAGTGGAAAGGAGCTGGAAGGAAATCTAAGGTGCCTGGAGAAAAGTGTTTGAGGAGGGACGGCGAGATTGGTGGTGTCTGACGCTGCTGATGGCGTAAGATCAAGACTGGAAAGTTAGCCATTGAATTAGGTGCGTGGAGGGTTTTGGGGAGCTGGGCAAGAGAAATTTGGGAGCAGAGGTGGAAGTACAAGCATGGTTAAGTATGTTCACGAAAGAAAGGAAGAGAATATTTGGAGACAGAAGAGATATTTCTTCCAAGGAGGTTCACTATAAAGGAAAGGAGAAATGGGTAAAAACTAGAGTATGAAGTTGGGTCAAAAAGGAGTTCTTTTGATGAGAGAAATAACTGCAGGCTTTCATGCTAGTAGAAATCATTTATGTGAGAAGAAAAAAAATGATATACTAGGAGAAGAACAAAAAAATAATTTTGGAGCAATGTCCTTGACTCAATAAGAAGATAATAGCAAGTTCTTTCCATAGCATGGACCCACCGGCCTGCATCTGTGCCCACACATGCAGCCTTCCCTCCACTGCTGAGGATGTATGCGCATGCTCCTGGCTAAGGCCAGCTCTTTCTTTGGGCAGAAGACCCCATCCTCTTGGTCTTACACAAGGACATTGGCCCGAAAAGAGATACAATAAGCTTTAAAAACGGAAAATAATGTGACCTGTCAAAACAGTTTGTTTTCAGAAGGACCCCAAAAGTCTAGCTGTGGTAAATACATACACAGCATTCAAGGTTGGGTACCTTGGACATTTTTCTTTGAGATGATGACAAAATAGTATTATTAAAATATTCACTGTCATTTATTAATCACTTACTCTTATTGTCCCCACTTTATAGATGAGACCATTGCCCCAGGCAACAAGACCAGAAATAAAGCCAGGATTAAAACCTGAGCATACTTCTCCTTATTCTTGTGTCACATTGACTTCTGGTATCTAAAGATGAATTTCAGGGTTGACAAGGTTAGCAGACAGGCTGAGAAGACAGGAGGAGTTGGGAAAAGGAGAAGGAAAAGGAACCAGGAAAATTGGGATATGAAATGGTCAGGGGCTTTCTAGACTGTAGTTCTTTGCATTTTGATTGCTGGTAGCTATGAATTTGATTTTTGGTTATAATCCCATATAAGCTGAGAGGGCTTTAGCAGTTTATTCAGCTTTTCTGGATCTCTGTTTCCACATTTTTCATAATGAGGATAATGTTATTTACCATGAACTATGTGAAGATTAAATGAGCTCATATAGGTAAATACATTGTAGGGTATAAATCTTTGTTCCTTATTTTATTTCACTGTTTCATTTTACTCCGTGTTACCTTCTCTTTATGGCAAGTAATATTAATTTTTCAGTTGTGACTGTGCTGTAAAAGTTCTTTGTAAAATAATTATTTTACACAGTGAGTCCGTTTAAGGAAATACGGGAAATTTAAATATTTTAGATGATGTACAAATTTGGCAAAAATCAAGGAGCACAGCATGATTACAGTCTTACTTGGCTCATGGTGGTGGTGAACAGACCCCAAAGTCTGCCATCTGGTTTTCACACCTTTGTGTAATCCCTTCCCCTGGAGTGCAGCAGGGATCTGTGACTTGCTTTGCACCAATGGAATATGGCAAATGTAGTGGGAGGTCACTTCAGGGATTATGTAATGTGTAACGATCCTGTTCAGCCTACTGGCACTGGATATGCTCTCCTTTGCTGGCTTTCAAGCAGTAAGCTACCTTGTTGTGAAACAGTCTATGAAGGGAGTCATATGCAAAGATATAGATGGGGTGGCCTCCAGTGTCTGAGAGTTACCCCCCAGCTGACAGCCAGCAAGAAAACAGGAACCTCACTCCTCCAACCACAGGGAAATGAGTTCAGCCAACAACCAAGGGGTCTTGGAAGCTGGTCTTGCCACAGTCGAGCCTTCTGATGACACTGCAGGTCTGACCAAGACCATGTGGCAGTCTGGTGACACCCTGAGCAGAGACCCAGCTGAGCTGGGCCTGGATTCCTGACTCTTAGAAACCGTGAAATCATCTGAACTGTGTTGTTTGAAGCCTTTACATTTTTGGCAAACTGTTATGTAAATGAGTAACTGAGATGGTGTTTTAAGAATCTGGAATCGGCCATTCTGTGTGCTCATTTGTTTCCACCAATAAAAGCTGTGTGCTCTTGGGAAAGCTAGCTCATCTGCAAAATGATGCTAATAATGAGATCTGTTTCGTGGGTTATTATGATCATTAAATGAGATCATTCATATTAAGTGCTTATCTCTGTACCTGTCATATTACAGGCATTTACTACATCTTTATTAGTGTCATCATTGCAATCATCCTAACAGCTGAGTACAGTGCATTAGCACTTTTACTTTTAAAATTGTTTTTACAAGGAAAACTTGCTGGAAAAATGTTTTTACATTTTTAAAAAATCCCTTCAAATGTAACTATTAGGAATAGCAACATCAACTGACCATCTATTGAGTATAGTGCATTAGCACTTTTATTTTTAAAATGGTTTTTCAAGGACAACTTTTTAGAAAAATGTTTTTACATTTTTAAAAAATCTCTTAAAATGTAACTGTTAGGAATAGCAACCTCAACTGACCATCTGTTTGCTAATGACTATTCATGAATGAGATTAATGCTTATCTTTAAAGCTCTTGGCAAAACTCAGAATACATTAAGTCACAAGTTTAGCATGGTCAAGGTTCAGACACTTATCTTCTTTCAGAGGATTTGGTTTGGATTAATCAGGAATGAAATTATGGATCAACCCAGAACTAAGAGACTATTTAATTGCGAACCCTGGTCTTGCTTTACCCTTTTCAGGGGGAAACTTCACAAAGTCATCCCCCAGATTGGGCTCTGCCATCACCTCCTGCTAGACTACCTTTTCTGTATTCATCCCTCTTATGTTCTGCATCCACATCCAGCTTATTGCTGAAGATGCTCTCTCAGGACCCAGAGCCTCTGTCCACTGGATCCCAGTAGTGCTTTCTCAAGTGATGACTGTCAGAAGTGTCTCCAAGCATTGTCATTTGTCCCCGGGATGGAGTGGGAAGTAAAACCCATCCCTGGATGAGAACCACTGAGTTAGACCCTTTGACCCAGCCTTGTGCAGTTTGTTGCAGTGTCCAGGAGGCAGCTGGAGGAATGATAAGTAGCTATTCCATGCTTTCATTCGCGTGGACCAGCCAATAGGAACAGTCTTAACACCAGACTCTACATCACAAGAGAGACTTATGTATTTGAGGGGAAGGATAGGATTAAGTTAAGATTACCTTTCAACCAGATAACTGCGATTCAGATCCACTTACCATCTCATCCCTTCCTAAGTAAATAACTAGGTAAGGCTTTAACCTCTCTGTGCCTCAGTTTCTTCATTGATTAAATAGCAGATGATCCTAACTAATGGGGCTGTTATGAGGATAACATGAGTTAATACGTTACCATGTGCATAGAAGAGTCTGATACATAATAAGTGCTCCATAAATGCTTGTTAGTGGTATTGATAGAGAAGGGAGTAGTTTCAATCACTGGTCATCCTCTTTCCTGATCTCAAGCATTCAACCTCATTACCTGTTGGGCTCGGGGTCCCTGGCCTGTGTCTAGAGAAAGTTGAAGTGGTCTGGTGCCTAGGACTGAGTCCTTTTTGGTCTCCCCTACCACTGCCCTACATCCGTTCATCAGAATCACAGCTTCATTCGCATCGGTCCATCTTCTGAAGGCAGCTTAATCAAATTGGGGGAAAGCAGAGGCACTCTCTCCTTCTCTCTGTCTTATTCTTTCTGTCTCTCATCATTTAAAAAAATACTGATTTGAGAGAGAAAAACATTAATTTGTTGTTTCACTTACTTATGCATTCCTTGGTTGATTCTTTTTTTTAAAATATATTTTATTGATTCTTTACAGAGATGAAGGGAGAGGGATAGAAAGTCAGAAACATCGATGAGAGAGAGACATCGATCAGTCGCCTCCTGCATGCCCCACACTGGAGATGTGCCCGCAAGCAAGGCACATGCCCCCGATCGGAATCGAACTTGGGACCCTTCAGTCCACAGGCCAACTCTCTATCCACTGAGCCAAACCGGTCTCGGCCCTTGGTTGATTCTTATATGTGTGCTGACCAGGGATCCACCCCAAAACCTTGGTGTATCACGGTGACACTCCAACCACTTGAGCTACCCAGCCAGAGCCTCCATCTCTTTTCTGTCTTTCTGTCTTCCTCTCGCAGCTCTCCTACTTTCCCTCTAATTTTTGAGACCATTTAAAGACCCGATAGCCTAATTATGATCGCCTCAACTGCTTTTGCTTGCTTAGGAAGATAAAGTTTAATCAAAACATTTCTGTTGCTAGGTCAAGATGACCAGTACGAAGCTACCTTGAGCTGATTTACTCAAAGGATTATTCTAAACCAATTCATATTTCATGTGACTCATGCAAAGTCCTTCACTCAAGACAGCACAACATTAAAGAGAGAATATATCCATTAGACAAGGCACTGAAGAACTGAGTGATTTTGTGAAGTATTGTTGCCATCCCACAAGCTGAAACATAATTCATCTGAAAGGTCTTCTTAGTGATCTAGAGAGAACTTGTCTGATATAAAACACATTTTGCACTGTCATCGTGTATTATTTCCAAGTGCTGGCATCGCATTTGTCGCGGCTGTTAAAGGAACTGGAGTCCTTTCTTTATGGTGTTTTGTTCCTATTGTTTTTTACTACATTCTATGTTAAACTGTTAAAAGTTGCTCAAAGTACGTACTTGGGGGGCAAGAAGGAATTGATTAAAAAAAAAGGGAGTAATTTCAACAACTGGTCATCCTCTTTCCTGATCTCAGGCATTCAACCTCATCACCTCTTAGGCTAAGGTTCCCTGGCTTGTGTCTAGAGAAAGTTGAAGTGGTCTGAGGCGTATGACACTAATTATCCTCCTATATAATAAAAGCCTAGTATGCAAATTGTCCCCTCGACCAGGAGTTTGACCAAGGGTCAGGGCCAGCCAGCCAACTGCCCCCAGCTGGCCCCACCTGGACCGGTGGCAGCAACAGGAGGCAGCAGGCAGCCAG
Source organism: Lasiurus borealis (assembly GCA_004026805.1). Taxonomy (NCBI): domain Eukaryota; kingdom Metazoa; phylum Chordata; class Mammalia; order Chiroptera; family Vespertilionidae; genus Lasiurus; species Lasiurus borealis. The sequence goes on along the minus strand of PVJN01003469.1, from coordinate 87,506 downwards.
GAGAAGGGAGGTCCCAGCCAGCAGCCACTAGGGACCCTACCCATGCACGAATTTCGTGCACTAGGCCTCTAGTGTATTAATAAGATGGAGAGATTTCAAAGCTTTGAAGCAGTCCCAACATGTTGTATAAGCCCATGGTCTCTTGCTCTTGATCCCTACACTTAGAAAATTCGACAAAAGATGAATGGTAAGCTGAATTTCATTAAGCAAGCCTGGTATACTTCAGCTACAAAAGTGATGATGCAGCACTGTCTTCTGAGGCAGGGAGCAAGGCTTAACTCACTTCTGATTGTGCCTCAGGCATATTTTAAAAGCAGTCGATGGTACCTGATGATTCCATTTCTAGGTGGTGTCATTTTTCATCGACTCGTCAAATATTTGAGTGTCTGGTGTTATTGAAGGAAGAGAGGCATTAAATAAATATGTCGGGTGTGACAAGTCAGGCATTAAATAAACAAGTAAATGTGTCAGATGTGATGGGTGCTGTGGAGAAAAGATGCTGAGATACCGAGCCACTATTTTATTATAGAAGTTCAGGAAAGTCCCTACAACAGGAGTGGGAAATAATCCAGCCCACAGGCCATATAAGGCCCACGGAATCATTTGGTCTGGCCTTGCTAAGGCGTTAGGGGTGAGTTAATTATATGTTTGACCAAATATCACAGGCTAATTTTGTTGATAATTCTGTATAGCGCTCAGATAATGTTGCTCCCCACCCCTGCCCTAAAATAAGTGAACTGAACCAACATCATGATGGTCTCCCAAGAAGATGGTGTTTATTGCTCACTAGCGTTTTATGAGCAATAAACTCCATCTTCATTAGGACTTTTTCTATATATGATGCTCTATGGTTTTCAATAAACACTTCTCCATTATGACTTTTTCTCTGTATGATGATATGAAAAGAGCTTTGTGGAAGGCTGGGAGGAGGGCTGGCAGGGAATGAAACTGTACTGCACACAGTTTCCTTGACTTCAGCTGTCCAGTGGGTGGGAAAATGGCACACAGTGGAACCTTCTGTCCATTCGTGTTTCAGAAATGCATTAGGTCTCCTCCGGGGGCCTCCCTGCCCCCTCCTCCACAGCCTGTAGGCTCTTTGGTTTAGTCAGGGTGTTATTTGGGATCGCACAGCAGTAAATCACTTCGGCATTTCTTTGAGGCTGCCTCGATTCAGTTTTGCACTCTAATGAATACTCATGGGTCTCCTGCGATGTGTACTTCATTTGGTGACTCACGGGTAAATGATGCTAGAGACGCCCAATGCTGTTTCTTATTGCTGGAAGGGATCACCCACCCAGCCCTTCTCTGCACAGACTCCAGTGGAATGATCAGCTACTAGTCTTGATATTCTGTGTCACACAATGTTTTATTTCGCTGGCAAAACAAAGATAAGCAATCAGCAACCGAATTGTAGTCCTTTTTTTTCTTTTTCTTATTCTATGTATACTTCGCAAAGCTATACCTTAATCTTTTTTAAAAAATGAAATCTCTTGCAGGGAGCAGGGTGGGCTAGAAGAGGTCAGTGGGAAGGGGGGAAGGGGGACATATGTAAATACTCTCAACAATAAAGCTTTTAAAAATGAAATGTCTTGCCGAAACCGGTTTGGTTCAGTGGATAGAGGGTTGGCTTGTGGACTGAAAGGTCCCGGGTTCGATTCCGGTTGGGGGCATGTACCTTGCTTGCGGGCACATCTCCACAGTGGGGTGTGCAGGAGGCGGCTGATCGATGTCTCTCTCTCATCGATGTTTCTGACTTTCTATCTCTCTCTCTTCCTCTCTGTAAAAAAATCAATAAAATGTATTTTTAAAAAATAAAAATAAATAAAAATGAAATCTCTTGAGGGAAGGAGAGTTCTAAATACACCCTTAAACTCTTGGAGCTAATACTCGGAACCGAAACCTGCTTCGAATCAGTGCGCATATTCCAGAATGTCACAGGAAAGGATATTGGATATGATAATGAGCCTGCTGATTAATTGTCCCCGCCACTTTTTTAGCCATCATTTTCTTTCCCTCATTACTTGGCTTCAATTTCCTAGTCCATCATTCTGACCGTTCATTTGCCCACACCTGAATTCTCTCGTTCCTTTATTTCTTTGGCTTTTTCGTGTAGCAAAGCTTTGACCTTGATTAAAACCCACCTTCTTTTCGCCTGCACCTGAATGGCTCAAGGTTACTAGAAAAAGCATGCAGTGCGGTTCACTTTAAATCATGACCACTGTTTGAGCTGAATACCAAAGAAGGCCCAGCGAACCTAGTAAGTTTATTGTCCACTCTCACCATCTCAATCTTTTTTTTAACATATATTTTATTAATTTTTTACAGAGAGAAAGGGAGAGAAATAGAGAGTTAGAAACATCGATGAGAGAGAGAGACATCGATCAGCTGCCTCCTGCACACCCCCTACTGGGGATGTGCCCGCAACCCAGGTACATGCCTTAGACCAGAATCGAACCCGAGACCTCTCAGTCCGCAGGCCGACGCTCTATCTACTGAGCCAAACCAATTCTGGGCACTCTCACCATCTCTATGAACTACTTTCTTTCCTTCGTCCCACCGTTCCTCCTTTCCTTTCTTTGCCTCCCTCTTTCATTCATTTGTTCGTTTAAAATTTTTCAATAATTTGATAAATATACAGTACCTGGCATAATTATAGGTACTTGCAATATATTGGTGAACCAAATAGAGAACCCTTAGCTGGTGGCACTCACATTTTAATGGGGGGAGGGGGAAGGGAGGAGCAATGAACAATAAACATGATAAATAAGGAAATAGCATGTGTAAGAAGCTGATAAGTGATATGACAAAGGAGAAAGCCTAACAGTGTATAAGAGTTCTAGGGGTAAAGGGGCAGAAGTTTTAAATACAGTGAAGGTGACATCTGACCAAAGAGTGAATAGGCTACTGTGTTGGCCAACTGTTATGTCACACTTTCTTTTCTTTCTTTCTTTTTTGTTTTAATATATTTTATTGATTTTTTAGAGAGGAAGGGAGAGAGAGAGTTAGAAACATTGATGATAGACATCGATCAGCGCCTCCTGCACGCCCCCTACTGGGGATTTGCCCGCAACCAAGATACATGCCCTTGCCTGGAATCCAACCTGGGACCTTTCAGTCTGCAGGCCAACACTCTATCCACTGAGCCAAAACGGTTTCAGCCACACTTTCTTCTCACCCCTCAACTCTCTCCCCCCAATCTGCACCACCGTGTCCCCAAGCACGCACAAGCTTTACTGATAACCTTGCTTGTACTCTGCTTAAAATGGAAACAATCAGACAGGATCTTCTGTGACTGTCCCCACACTCTCTGCATTCCCTCTGAGACTGTGGATGTGTGTCTGCCCACCATCGCAGGAGCCCTCCTATTATGTGTGGAACCCGCTTCCATTTCATATCAAGGACGTTGCTCCTCTCTCTTCTGCCTCATCAAATTTTCCTCTCTATTCAGCCATTGCAAACCTGCTTCTATAACTCATATCTTAAAAAGAAAGACCCCTTGACCCCCATATCCTCCTCCAACCACTGCCTCATTTCTTTCCTTCACTTCATAGAAACACCTGGAAAGACTTGTCTAGCATTACTGTCTTCATTTCCGTGCCTGCCACATACTTTTCAAATTATTCAGCCAAGGCTTTCTCCCTCACCCTTCCGGAGAAACTGACTTTACAGAGGTCAGCTATGAACAAATCTAGCGGTCAGGCCGTCTCCATTATCTTATTGGCCTTGTCAGCGGCATTCATCCACAGGGTGGCTTGTCTCTTCCTTGAAAAACATTCTGCTCTTGGTTCAGAAGGCAGGGCAGGCTCTTCTGGATTTTCCCTTCTTCACCTTTCTCAGTCTCCTTTGCTTGCCCTTCCCTTCTACTTGGTCTTCGAATCAAAGACTCAGCAAAGAGAACTTGATAAGCTATATTGCTACCTGCACCATCCTGCATTCTCTAAATTTGATCACCATTCCACCAAGAGATGAATAGAATAGCGTGGGAGGGATGTCATAACCTTCATGACATTCAAGAGCATTAGAAAGTATTCCCCAAGTTAAATTACAGTCTGCTCATCTGTCCTTCCCCGATCATGCTTATTTCATGGCTGTTAAATCCCTGCAGCTCACAAAGGACCTAATGCTGTGTGGGTTATTTATTAGGTCATAACCGTGCATAGTTATGAATGGGTGGATAACAGAAAGCATATTTGTGGTAATATAAAGGACACCCGTGATGATATTCTTGTCCCTAAGTTCAGCTTGTCTAATATGCCACCTTGAGGGAATTAAGGACATGGTAAGATGACCTGTAACAGTGAGAGAACTTTGGAGTTATGGGGGTCAGAAGTGACATGGTTACTTCTAAGGAGAGACTTGTCACGGCATGGAGAGGGCATGCAGAAAGGGACCGTTTTTTTCTCTTGTGCTCCCAAAGGAAATTTGACCAACTTTGGTTCATTCATCCCATTACAGTGGTACCTTGAGATACGAGTGCCCTAACATACGAGATTTTTGAGATACGAGCCGTCAAGCAAGCGATTTTTGCTTTGAAATACGAGCAACATTTGAGATAGGAGTAATCGCGCGGATCGGCCGGCTGCACAAGACCCACCAGTTTACCACGACTTGAGCGTCTCATAGTTTCCCACGCCTCAAGGTTACGGAATGAATTAAACTCGTATCTCGAGGTACCACTGTATTTGCAGTTATTCTGTTGAAATGCAAGTTCCCTGAGATTGAGGACCATGTTGTTAGCCTTCTCTATATTTCCAGGAGCCAACATCGTGCCTAGGATGTCGTTGAGATATTTTTTAGACACTTGTTGAATGGCTTTTTGAGTGGTTATGTTGAAATGAGATTTTCTTTAAGTATTTGTGAATAACTTTGTGAGTAGTTCTGTTGTGAGGAAGATAAGACGTTTGCTTTACACAATAAATCTGTGATCCTGAGCAGTTGATGAAGGAAGGGTACTCCAGTGCGCATTAGTTAGCACTACTTAGCAGATATAATTTCTCTTCCTGCTGACCTTGTAGATAAGGGTCCGTATGACTACTCTGTCCCATGGGCTAAGTGCAGAAGTGGAATGTGTCCTGCTGAGACCCTCTGAGCGCTACCTTCCCTCTGGCATAGTGACCCATCTGTGCGAATCACTGAGTCACTACAGTGAGTTGACCTGCGGTGGACATATAGCACCATCCAATAGAAATAATGTAATTTTATTTTTTTTTCTGGTGATCCCCTATATAAAGTAAAAAAAGCATGCAATTCATTTTATATAATTCAGTATTTAATTATTACCCATTAAACATGTAACCAATATAGAAATTAAGGAAGTGTTTTACATTTTTCAGGCATTCTAAGTCTTCAAAATCTAGTGTGTATTTTCTGCAGACAGCACATTTTATTTTTTTCCTTAAATATAAGATTTTTTTATTAGTAATGTATTGTGTACATATCTTCCCATTGCCTCTCCAACTCCTATGTATGCCCTAACCCCCCATTGTCTTGTTCCATTGGTTATGCTTATATGCATGCAATGCAAGTTCTTCGGTTGATCTCTTATCTACCCCACCACTTCCTAACCTTCCCACTGTAATTTCACAGTCTGTTTGATGCTTTACTGCCTCTATATCTATCTTTTTGTTCATCAGTTTATAATGTTCTTTATTATCCATAAATGAGTGAGATCATATGGTGTTTTTCTTTCATTGACTGGCTTATTTCACTTAACATAATGCTCTCCAGTTCCATCCAGGTTGCTGCAAATGGTAAGAATTCCTTCTTTTTATGGCAGCATAGTATTCCCATTGTGTACATGTACCATAGTTTTCTGACCCACTCACCTGCTGATGGACACCTAGGCTGTTTCCAGATCTTAGCTATTGTAAATTGTGCTGCTATGAACATAGGGGTGCATATATCCATTCTGATTGGTGTTTCTAGTTTCTTAGGATATATTCCTGCTAGTGGGATTACTGGGTCAAATGGGAGTTCCATTTTTAGTTTTTTGAGGAAACTCCATACTGTTCTCCACAGTGGCTGCACCAGTCTGCATTCCCACCAGCAATGCACCAAGGTTCCTTTTTCTCTGCATCCTCTCCAACACTTGTTGGTTGTTGATTTGTTGATGGTTGCCATTCTGAGAGGTATGAGATGGTATCATTTTGTCATTTTGATTTGCATCTCTTGGGTAATTAGTGACTTTGAGCATGTTTTCATGTGTCTCTTGACCCTCCTTCTGTCATCTTTTGAAAAGATTCTATTTAGGTCCGTTGCCCTTTTTTTTTTTATTGGATCACTTATCTTCTTTTTATTAAGTTGTACAAATTGGCTGTAGATGTTGGAGATTAAACCTTTATCAGTGATAACATTTGCAATATGTCCTCCCATAGAAGAAAGTGGGCTTTCTTGTTTTGTTGATGGTTTCTTTTGCTGTGAAAAAAAGCTTTTTATTTTGATATATCCCATTTGTTTATTTTCTCTTTGCTTCTGTTGCCCGAAGAGCAGTATCAGTGAAGAAGTTCCTTCAGCATATTGCAGACAGCACATTTTAATTTGGACTCACTATATTTCAAGTACTTTTATAGCCACTGTGGTTATTAGTCACCCTATTGATGGTATAACTCTAGTTAAGTCACTGATATTTGGAATTATTTGTTACTGCAGCCTAGCTTAGCCCATCCTGACTGATCCAGCAAGCACTGATTTTCTTCAGCCATCCTGATGCAGTAATTTTCCTAGGCTTGATGTAGGGATTACCAGGGTTAATGCAGAGTAACCAAGAGCATGTTGCATCATTGTTCACTCAAAAAATATTTGAAATTTTGTGCTCAGTACTAGTCCTCTCCTAATTGTGGCCTAGAGGAGTGTTTACTTGAGCTTCTCATAAATTTAAACAATATTGGAATTGTTATAGTGGCAAGAAGATGGAATTTTTCTGTCTACTAATAGTGTTTTAACAAGCTAATCATTGTGAGACAGCTACTCATAGTTTAGATCTCAAAATGTTTATAAATTAATCTAAGAAACATTCATTCTCAATGACTAAGTGCTTAGTAACATCCTGGGTGCTGGGAGTATAGCTGTGGAGAATATCCTAGAGGCATTAATGAAATACAGGGTGGGCAAAGAAGGTTACAGTTGTGAGTACACAGAACAGTTTATTCTTGTATTATTATTTATTAATTATTGTATTACAACACAATTAATTGAAATGTGTCATATATTAGTTTTATTTTTGCTGCATAAGAAATTACCTCAAACTTAGAGGTTTAAAAGAACATGTTTATGACCTCATAGTTTCTGTTGGTCAAGAGTCTGGGTTCAACTCAACTGGTCTTCCACTCAGGACCCCTGAAGACTGCCATCAGGTGCCATCAGAAAGGCTGCATTCCTTTCTGGAGTTCAAAATCTTTTCATGGTTATTGATAAATTTTAGTTACTTGTGGTTGTTGGACTGAGGTCCCCGTTTTCTTGCTGGGTCTTCCATCAGCTTTCTGAGGTCACTCATGAGTCCTTGCTTTCTTAGTCCTTCTCCCAACACATCAGTTCACTTCTTCAAAGTCAATATGAGAATCGCTTTGACCTCAAGACACTCTGTTAAGAACTTACCTGATTAGTTCAGGCCAGTTCAGGTTAATCTCTCTTTGATTAGTTCAAAGTCAGTGGATTAGTGTCCCAGTCACAATAGTGATCTCCCCTCATGTTCACTCAAGAAGAAATGGTTATTCAGGATGTACACACTGAGCAAGGGGAGTCCTGGGAGTCATCTTAGAATTCTGTTGCTATATTGAGAACGGAGGGAGCAGAGTTTACCAGAGAGAATACAGCATATGAGAAAAGCCCGAGACTGTGAGGAATTTGGCAATTTGGAAAGCAAAAAGAAGGAAGGTGGCATAAGATAAGGGAGCAGCCACATTGTGCATTGGCCACTTTAGTGGTTTTCAAGAGAGGCCAGGGGAAGCCATTAGATCACATGCATTTTTGAAGATGTCTCCAATGTCAGTGAGAATGCACAAAGCAAGGATAGAATTGGAGGGATCCCAGCTACAGGACTGTTGCAATCATGGAGAATCATGGAGACAGAGGAGCGTGGCTTAAAGGAGGATAGTTGCAGTGGAGGTGAAGAGAAGTGGATGAATTTGAGAGCAACGTGAGTGGTAGAATAAAGAAGACATGGTGATTAATTGCATGTGGGGCAAGGAAGAAAGGAGTCAAAGGAGACTCCAGGACTTGCGCCACTGGATGGATGGTTGTGCCATTATCCAAACCTGGAGTCCCTGGGGAGCAGTTTTGTGAGAAAAGTAGATTCCTTTTAGACACACGGAGTCTGACACGCCAGTGAGACAGCTGAGGCAAGATATCATGCTGGCCATTGGCTGTGCCCATCTGGAACTTGGAAGAAAGGTCTGGGCCAGAGAAGTGGACCTGGGGGACATCAAACAATAGCTGATGTCTGAACTCATTGGGAAGGGGTGGGATGACCCAGAGAGAACAGGACCTGCGCACAGTCCTCAAGTAATCAAGTAATCCCCATTTAAAGATCTGCTATGAGGTAGTTGAGTAGTAAGTGGCTATTTCACACACCTCTTTCCTGTTGCTAACGCTAATGTCATCTTTACGGCATGAGCATTGTGGCCATTTAGGAATACACAGTATCTCCCAGGCTTCTCTCCATGGGGGCAGTCAGCATATCTATCTCTCTCTCTCTCTCTCTCTCTCTCTCTCTCTCTCTCTCTCTCTCTCTCTCTGTGTGTGTGTGTGTGTGTGTGTTTTATGGAGAGAATTGCATCAAAACCAGCTGAAGAATTTTTTTTGAACTATATTCACCAATTCTGGTGAGTCCCTAAGGAAATCAAGAATTTAAAAATGCAAAAGTTATTTTAGAGACGTATGCCCTCATTTTTTCAGAGAAAACTGAAGTGCCAGAAAGTACAAGTCGTTTACCCAGGGACACCCAGCTGGGTGGGTGGCAGCCCCTCGGAGAGGAGTTGAAATGCTTAGCGATCATAGCAGGTCCTGTCACCCTGCAGAAATGACCATTTCTCCATCAGTTTCAGGGGCTAGCTTCCAGATCCATCCGGAGATTCTAGCATCATCTATGGGTTAGCAGAATATCCACCGAGCATGCAGTAACTATGGGGAAAAGAAGGAAGTTCTTACTGTTGAACCAACCACTGTACTACTATGTCAGCTTTAGAACAGCCCTGCAAGGTGGGCATTGTTATCCTCACTTTACAGATGAGGAAACTGAGGCTCACGAACTGAGTAGCGTGCCCAGAGACACACAGGTAGTGGGTGGCAGTGCCAGACTTCAAGTCGATGTTTGCCATTGGACATACATTCATATTAGGACGCAGAGGTAACTGCATGCACTGTATGTCCTGGGACTCAAAGTATAACTAAGCATTAAAAACACACAAAATGACAGTGGAATTGAGTTCATATTTGCCTCAGCTTTCCTGTTGTGGAGCAGCTGTTCTCAAGCCCAGCTGCCTTGGCGAGACTCCGGCTCTCTCCTTACTCATGGTGTGACCTTAGCCACGGTCCCTGACCTCTGTGCTTTAGTTCCCCTTCTGCAATAAATCAGAGCAATAATGATGCCTCCTAGGCTGACCTGAAGATTAGCTCATATAATGTATACAAAAGCCCCAACACTACCAGCATGTCTACCTCTATTATTTTTTTCTCCAACATGCTTACCTGAGTTATTAATATATTAATATCTCCTTTTCGCCCCAGCATTTTAGGGGGTTGCAGACAGCATGGTTACGGGAACATGCTATCCAGGTAGCTGCCTAAAGCGATGCAGAACAGTTGCAAGTGGCCAACCTGATCTGACCCTCCGAGCTGTTAAGTGGAACCGGCAAGGGGAGCACAGAGAGGTCCCGGGCGCTTTGCCTTTGACTCTTCTCCTCGCCTGGGATGCCCTCTTTTCAGATAACGGGACAGCCTTTGTCCGCACTGTTTTCCGGTTTCAGCTCAAATGTTGCCTGATCAAAAGGCCTGTCCACACTACTCTCTCTAAAATAGCATCTCCTTCTCACCATTACTTTCTTTCTTTTTTAAAAAAATATATTTTATTGATTTTTTACAGAAAGGAAGGGAGAGGGATAGAGAGTTAGAAACATTGATGAGAGAGACATCGATAAGCTGCCTCCTGCACGCTCCGTATTGGGGATGCGCCTACAACCAAGATACATGCTCTTGCCGAGACCCGTTTGGCTCAGTGGATGGAGCGTAGGCTTGCAGACTGAAAGGTCCCAGGTTTGATTCAGTCAAGGGCATGTACCTTGGTTAAGGGGCACATCCCCAGTGGGGGGCCTACAGGAGGCAGCTGATTGATGTCTCTCTCCCTTCCTCTCTGTGAAAAATCAATAAAATATATTAAAAAAAAAAAAAAAGATACATGCTCTTGACCGGAATCGAACCTGGGACCCTTGAGTCCACAGGCCGACGCTCTATCCACTGAGCCAAACCGGTTTCAGCTCGCCATTACTTTCTATTTTGTTGCCTTTCTCTATTCTCCTTCTAAGCACAGAGAGGTGTGTTGATTGAGGGTCTGTGTCCCCAGCACACCTTGAACTTCACGAGGGTCAGGATGAAGTCTGTTGAATGTTGATGAGTAAATTAATATTCTCGAAGGAACCTGCCATGGATGCTGGGTGCTGTGGAGGGACAGGGGGCAGGATTTGGGGACTTGGCTCTCAGGGTTTCTTTTGGTTTAGCCTGGTAGTCAAAGACTGGAAAGTCCTTCCCAGATACAGTGGTACCTCGAGATACGAGTGCCCTAACATACGAGATTTTTGAGATACGAGCCGTCGAGCGAGCAATTTTTGCTTTGAAATACGAGCAACATTTGAGATAGGAGTCGGCCAGCTGCACACGACCCACCAGTTTACCGTGACTCATGCGTCTCATAGTTCCCCACGCCTCAAGGTTATGAAACAAATTAAACTCATATCTCAAGGTACCACTGTATTGGTTCCTAACGTATTGCCTTCCCAGGTTGTAACTTGGATAAGTGCTGTATTCTTCTCACCCCCACCAATACGGTGTGGTCCTTCTTGGAAATAATAATAACTAACGTGTCTTTAGATGTACTGTGTGCCTTTTACCTGCATTGTGTCATTTAATACAATTCAGTAAGTAGATATTACTATCATTTCCCATTTTACAGTTGAACAAACTGAGGAATAGAGAGGTTCAATAGCTTATCCAAGTCAGAGGGTCAGTAAGAGGAAGACAAGAATATGAATAGAATATGTATACAGTGGTACCTCGAGATACGAGTGCCCTAACATATGAGATTTTTGAGATACGAGCTGTTGAGCGAGCGATTTTTGCTTTGAAATACGAGCAACATTTGAGATAGTAATTGCACGGATCAGCCAGCTTCACACGACCCACCAGTTTACCGCGACTCGAGTGTCTCATAGTTTCCCAGGCCTCAAGGTTATGGAACGAATTAAACTCTTATTTCGAGGTACCACTGTATGTGCAATCCATCCTCAGAATCTGCATTTCCAACTAACCTCTGTGATTCAGCTCCCTGTGTCATTCCGGCCCAATACTCTCTCCCAGTGACCTCCTCCAATCCTGTGGACTTTAGTATTGTCTATATTCTGGCCACACTTTGTATTTCCGGCCCAGCCTGCACTCCTGAGCTCCAGACTCATTTATCTAACTACCCGCAAGACATCTTCTCATGGGTATTTTGAATTAACACTTCGAAAACTGAATTTATGACCTCCCTCCAAGACCCCACGCCCAAATAGTTTTTTCCTCAGTGTCCCTTTCTCAGCAGGGTTTTGGGGTGTAGAGATGGGGGGTGGATTGCTTGGATTAGATAATAACATGCTATTTTTTTTTAAACAATTGCTTTATCTAACCTTCCCTTTCTAAATTTTGACAAACCAAGGCAAGTACCATGATTTGTTTCCTTTGCATTCCTAACATCTAGCACGTAGTAGGTGTTCAATGTGTTCTTGCTGAGTGAAGGGGTGGGGGAAGGAATGTTTTCTGTGGATCATATTTATTTCTACTCCAGGTAGTTTCCATGATATTGGATTTCTCTAGTTATTCATCTAAGGACATTTTCCAAACTTCAATGTTCATTTTTCTATTCCCTGGGGTTCTAACCTGAGGAGTTTTTTTTTTTTTTATTACAGTAAGTTAATGAAATGACTCGAGGTTTCAGAAAAGTCGTTCTCGCTTCTCTTCACTTTGGCAGTTTCCTAGTTGGATTTATGTGGAAAGGAATCCTTACTAATGAGGAAAAACCTATTAAGAGACAGTAGCATAATTATTCAGCAGTAGAGAAAAGATATATAAGCCAAATACTAATTAGCAATTATCTGTGTCACATTTTACTTTTTTTCTGGGCTGAAGTTCAGTTATTCCTTGAAAAACTGAGTACAAATAATAAGCTTCATACACACACAAACATGCATGTCCGGTGGTTATCAGAGTGGGACGTCCTAGTTTATTTCCTTGTCTAAATTTGGGGTCCTTGGAAAATTCTTTGCCTGACACTGACCCACATGTAAGTCTCACATCTTTTAGGTCCCTCCACCTCCACCATCTTTCTTTGGCCTGGACCATCAAGAGCATCTCTCCCTCTCTCTGTTTCTTCCCTGGAATTCTCCCTTTGAATAGATTTTCCATGAAGCAGCCACAGTGATCTTTGAAAAACCTAAATCCAAATGACTTCCTGGTGTTCCTAGATTCAATTCCACCACACGCTCTGGCCCCTGCTCACTTTTCAACCTCTTCTTATGCCAATTTCATGATTCACACACTTCGGCCTCTCTACTCTCCTTTCTGTGCCTCAAACATCTACACTAGTCTATGCTAATAAAAGAGAAACATGCAAATTTACCATCACTTTTGTATGCCCACCAGCCAATCGGGAGTGAGTATGCAAATTAACCCAACAAAGATGGCAGTGTCCAGACCCTCCAGCCGCTTGGGCAGGGTGGGACTCCTGCTGTGAGGAGAGGGCGGAGGGCAGAGGGAGCTATAGGAGGGGTACTCCAGCTGGAGTGAATACCCAGCTGTGGCTGGAGCGAATATCCAGCTGTGGCTGGAGCGAATCCAGAAGGCAGCTGCCAGAGTGAAGGCCTGGGTCTCCGGTGCCAGAGGAAAACTGGTGCCGGCAGCCAGGGGAAAGAAGGCCAATTGCACAAATCTTCGTGCAGCGGGCCTCTAGTAGGCCATACCAAGCCATTTCCTATACGAGGACCTTTGCACCTGGAACACTCACTCATCCCAGGCTCTTCTTTAAAAACAATTTTTTAAAAATAAATTTTATTGATTTTTTTACAGAGAGGAAGGGAGAGGGACAGAGAGTTAGAAACATCAATGAGAGAGAGATATCTATCAGCCACCTCCTGCACACCCCCCACTAGGGATGTGCCCGCAACCAAGATACATGCCCTTGACCGGAATCGAACCCAGGACCCCTCGGTCCGCAGGCCAGCACTCTATCCACTGAGCCAAACTGGTTTCGGTTAAAAAATATTTGTTAAATTAATTTCTGAGAGGAAGAGAGAAAGCTATATCAATGATGAGAGGGATTAATGATTGGTGCCTGCCACATGCCCCATACTAGGAATTGAGCCCACACACCAGGGCATGTGCCCTGATCAGAAACCAATTATAATCTCCTGGTTCATAGGTCAATGCTTAACCACTGAGCCATGCCATCCAGGTCAGCCCATGTTCTTTACCTCCTTCTTTACATCTCAGCTCACATGTACCCTGCTCAGAGAGGCCTTACCTTGACCTCTAGTCGATGCTCCCTACCTCATAACTTCCCCCTCCCATTTCTTTATTATCCTAAGATCATTCAACACTATCTGAATTTATCCCTTTCTTTTTAACTTTTTGCCCATCTTTCTAAAAATCAACCTAGCAGAATGTAAATGCCATTCGGATCCCGTCTGTTCACAGCTAGGTCTCCAGTACCTGGCACATAGTGGTATGTTTGTTGAATGAATACAGTGGTACCTCGAGATACGAGTGCCCTAACATACGAGATTTTTGAGATATGACCCGTTGAGCGAGCGATTTTTGCTTTGAAATACGAGCTACATTTGAGATAGGAGTAATCTCGTGGATCAGCCGGCTGCACACAACCCACCAGTTTACCACGACTCGAGTGTCTCAGTTTCCTACACCTCAAGGTTATGGAATGAATTAAACTCGTATCTCAAGGTACCACTGTATATGCACATGCAATGGCCCAATGTATTATTAAAGAATGCCCTGAACTTAAACCCCATACAAGTTCATGCGTTCTAAGTTCCAACTCGATTTAAACCACAGGAGAGTTGGATACCTTTCCAACTGAGTTTCTTTTTTTCTGTTTCAGTCCTCTCTAATAAATAGTGACATTATCTTTGTGAAGTTGCATGCCCCGTGGGAAGTGCTTGGAAGATACGCAGAACAAATGAATGTAAGAATGCCTTTCAGGTAGGTGTCAATGTATTTTCCCCGCTCTCTCTGTTGCTTCACTATAAACCTAGTGCGCTGCTCTCTCGGAACAAATAAAGCTGATGTACAGGCTGGAATGCTGCGAGAGAAGAAAATCCCTCAAATGTTTAGGAAGTGCAGTAGGTTTCATGGCCCATAATTCATGGCTGATTCATTCCTTAGCAGTTAGATATGTCAAGTGTCGGTGAAAAAGAATTTCCAAGGGGCATTTTTATTTCCAAAGTGCCATTTTTTTTTTTTTGGAAGCATTTGTACTGCTGCTTTGCTGAGCAAAATTCCAAGCATCCAAGGTGCCAGGAGATCTTCATGGTCCTTCCTAATGAGTCCCTTCCAGAAAAACATGAAATGGGTTCTATAGAAACAAGTTCAAGAAATGTCATGAAAATGTGCTCTATTTTTTTTCTTTTAAAAAAAAAATATATTTCATTGATTTTTTTACAGAGAGGAAGGGAGATAGATAGAAAGTCAGAAACATCGATGAGAGAGAGACATGGATCAGCCGCCTCCTGCACGCCCCACACTGGAGATGTGCCCACAAGCAAGGTACATGCCCCAACCGGAATCGAACCTGGGACCTTTCAGTCTGCAGGCCGACGCTCTATCCACTGAGCCAAACCGGTCTCGGTGAAAAATGTGCTCTTATTTTAAAAAATAACCGATATTTAAATTTTAAAAAGTCGATTCATAAATATTGTGCCAACACAAGCATTGTTATTTATTCTTTTTAAAAAATATATTATTTTTATTGACTTCAGAGAGGAAGGGAGAGGGAGAGAGAGAGATAGAAACATCAATGATGAGAGAATCATTGATCTGCTACCTCCTGCACATCCCCCACTGGGGATCGAGCCTGCAACCCAGGATGGGCCATTAATATGTTTCTGCTAGAACAGTAAGAGAACATGATCCAGGCAATAAGATGCAAAACATAAATAATGAATAATAATTTTCTTTTTAAATGTAGGAATTCCTTTAGGACAGCAATTTTAGGAGAAAATGCTGTTCATGTGTGGACACTAAGCGACTGCATTAATATTTATGCGGTTATATCTGAGAGCATAACTTCACTTGAGAGGTTTACAATTTTTGCTGTCATCTTGTGCAACATTTGTACTAATAACTCTAGCCTAAGGATGTGTACGCATTTCCGAAAGAGTAACCATCCTGCCATATCATTTCAACAAAATGTCCAAACACCGGTTTGCTGAATGTAAAATGCCCTAACTAATCTGTATTTATTATTTCCTGCAGACTGCAATTCTGAATGCCAGGTTTAGTCTCCTTGAGTTTTTATTGCTACAGTGTTTGAAAGGAAGTTGAGAAATAGGCTTTTGGTGGGAAATTGCTAACAAAACCTGCTTATTAAAGACCTTTATGCCCATGAATATGGTGTTTCTTAATAGGCTATTTGAAAGCATTTTTAGGTTACAGAAAATTGAGTAAATAGTACAGGATATTCCCATATGCCCACCACTCCTCAACCCACTCAGTCTTCTTATTAATTTCTTACATTAGTGTGGTATATTTCTTATAAATTGATGGACCAATATTAACACATCATTAACTAAAGTCCATAGATTTAATTTAGGGTTTACTCTTTCTGTTGCACAGTTCTGTGAGTTTTGACAAATGTATACATCCTGCATCTACCAACAGGGTAGCTCATAGAATAATGTCACTTCCTTAGGTTCTTCCTCCTGTCATCCCTTCCTTCCATTCCAACCCAAAGCCCAGGCAAACACCTTTTTATTGTCTCTATGGTTTTGCCTGTTGACAACATGGATATGTTTTTTAAGTGTTCACAGATATGAAAAAATGATTTTAGAGATACAAGCTTTCCAGTTTGCAAAAGTGAGATAGCTCGGTAACAGTTCAGAATACATGTAAACCACCTTGGGTTCATAACTATTCCATTGGTTGAAGCCACCATAAGGAAAGAGAGATTGCATTTTAATAAAGTAGCCAACACATGTGCTCTTCATTCCAACTTCACCCAGAATTTTCATTTTAAAATGTAAACAGTGCAGAAACACAAGAGTATGACCTGCCCTTATTAAATTCCATTTTCAAAAACATTTTCCCGGATTCCTTAAATTTACATCTTTAATTCACTTATAACTAGGACTACTGGTTAGGCAGTAAGTCCTAGTATATGCTCTTTCCAGCCAGATGTTAAGGCTGGCTAGTTAGTGTTCTTCCCGTAATGGTTGTAATTATTTTTATTTTACCTCTGCTTATATCAAGTGACAGAAGAGTCTTGTAAACTCAAAGCGCTGTGTAAATATTAGTTACTATAATAGCGCCCCATTACGTCTGCACCCCTGAGAAAAAGGTGATGGCAGCTGAATTCATGGAAATACACTAGTTGCTCCAAATCACCACCCTGTACAGGTTTGGTAGACCAGTGGCAACCATGAAAACGTATAGTCATGAGGAAAGAAAGAAATATGAATGAAAAATGTTCCCTAAGATTTAATGACTCAAAAAAAAAAAATGCATGCGCTATGTTCCCACTACATTCCTCACTGTTAATCTCTTTTTAGTTTTTTCTTCTTCACCTCTTACAGGCTTCTGTCTTCAATCTCCTTTCCTTCCTTGCTAGTTCAAACTGTAACTGACGATGGGTTTTCTTCTCGACTGGCTTCATTTTTGCTGTTCTTCCAGGAGAAAAATCTATTACCTGCCCCGCCGGTACAAGTTCATGAGCAGGTCAGTAGCATGCTGTCACGGAAGCGTTTGTCTGATCCGTTGCCTTGTGTGCTCCAACAGTGACAAGCGGTACGAGAGGGACTGGGTCATGTGGAAAAACTGATTGCCGTGCGCATTCCAAAAATAGCTATTTGGGGGTCAAAGGCATGGATGGAATTTCCCAGGGCAGGATGTAGAGAGAGAGAAGAGAAGGCGGGTATTGCCCATTCCTTGGAAGATCTGCAGGAAGGAGACAGGAATAAATGGGAAGAAGATGAAAAGGACCAATTTGAGGTATCAGAGGAGAACTAGGGGAAGGCAGTGCCAAAGGCACCAGAAATGTGTTCCCATGAGGACTGTTCTTCAGCTACTGATGAAGAATAAGAGCTGAGAATTGGGTTTTTTGGTTACTATGATAACTGCCATGCTAATGGTCTCCATGGAGTGGTGGTTCTCAAATTTCAGCATGTGTCAGAATTATCTGCAGGGTTTTTTTTTTAATATATTTTATTGATTTTTTACAGAGAGGAAGGGAGAGGGATAGAAAGTCAGAAACATCGATGAGAGAGAGACATCGATCAGCCGCCTCCTGCACGCCCCACACTGGAGATGTGCCTGCAACCAAGGTACATGCCCCCGACCAGAATCGAACCTGGGACCCTTCAGTCTGCAGGCCGACGCTCTATCCACTGAGCCAAACCGGTCTCAGCATCTGCAGGGTTTTTTATGTTTTTGTTTTTGTTTTTTGTATTCAGATGGCTGGGCCCATTCCCAGGGTTTCTGAGGTGAGGCTTTAAGTGATGCTAATGTTGCTGATCTAGGATGACATATTTAGACTGATGCCCACTCAGTGGAGGGTCATGGAAACTCAGTTACAGGTGGTAGAGAATGGGCCAGTTCCTGAGGGATTAGAATTATTGAGGGGTTCATGACTACCTTGCTGAGATTTGTAGCCAAGGAAAGGAGAAAGAGGGGATGGATTTGGGTCCAAGAGAAGAGAAGCAGAGAAGATGCATCTGATCATACATTCTCCAGGTGTATAGAGGGGAGGTTTTGAGTGAATAAGAGCTTGGTAAAGCCCTGGTTCTATAATTGGAAGAACAGCTTCGTAGCTACTAATCTGTGGCCCGGAAAAGCTTGTGCTACTTCAAGTGCATAAATCACAGCCATAGACAAATGTCGGCGTGAGAAAGCACTAGAATATTCTTGAAAAAAGACCATCTGACTATGGTGGTATAATGTTGTGATGCGGAATTGCCTCTCAGGACAGATTTCATTGCTTGCCACATATAATTGCATTTTGGGTATCATTGTGGTTGTATTTGTAAAGTGTAGTATGTGGTGTCAGTTTGTAAATGCAGTTTGTCAAAAAATGTAGTCTGTACTTGAACTCTTCCTCTTACCTAAGAACTGGCTGATTTAGATGATGACCAGTGCCTGTCTCTTGGCAGTCAGGTCTGATGTTGACAACTGAAAGGCACATGTACAATGTGTGGTTCTAGTCTTGAGTTCTTGTGGCATACCAAATGCAGACATTTAATTCAGCTTTTAGTTTCATCCATATAAATATTTCATCTCATTAATTCATGAAATGATCCCTGAAATAAACTTACCTCCTTTAAGGGTAAGAGAAAAATTATATTATTATCAAGTTTCTGAGCAGGCAGAGAAATAAAGTACCTTTTCACCAATATCTTTATTTTAAAAGGTCACCGGACTCTCATAAAGCATACTCATGTAGTTCAGATACAGATTTTTGGAGTAAATACTCTCTTCATCCATGTATTTGGTCTATTAAATGCTGCTTTGACTTATCTTTGGGAAGGCTTAACACACTATAGTTACCTACCCAATAAAGAAATGGAATTAATCATCTTTCTTTTGACCTTTTTTTGTTGTTTGTTTGTTTGTTTGTTGCCTTTACTAAATAGTACAAATGTAGTCTGTGAAAGATATGATTACAAAGACACACATCTGACTCTTGTGGGTGGCTTGTAGCTAAGTCTCATTCCTACTCCTTCCTTTTCCCTCCACTCCCCCCCCCACACATCCCGTCTGAGGCTGTCCTGTGCAACTGTGGGCAGAATGAATGCTGGATCCTACTGCATTAGACATTCAGCACAGTTGTAATCTTATCAGATGAGTGTGCAGGCAGCTCAACAGAATGGCTTGTATATTTCCATCCCCGCTTTAAAAAATTAATGTGGGTAAGTGTTCCAAAGCCTTTGGACTCTCTTATAAGGTATGTAGGTTGTGTCCCAATTAGTAGCCTTGTGACCTAAAAAGAATCATATCGACTTCCAAAGTGCCCTAACTTCTATCCAAGAAGAAGCTGTAAATACCGGGGATTTGGGCTCTAAGAAGGGGAAAAAGAAATCCAAGCTGGCTGGTATCTAACTGGTCCAGGGAGGCCTCAGCAGCTGTAATGTAGAGCTGTGTGTGGAATCTTCATTTAAAAAAAGAGAGAAGAGGAAAAGAGGGAGGGAGTAAGAGAAGGGAGGGAGGGAGGGAGGGAGGGAAGGAAGGAAAGGAAGGAATGAAGGAAGGAAGGAAGGAAGGAAGGAAGGAAGGATAAAGGAGGGACAGAAGGAGAAAGAGAGAGATCCATTCCCTCTAGTCATATCATCCTGAAAACATAATCTGTTTGAAATGTGATGCTATTATTATAATATTCTGGTGTGGGGAAAGCAGGTGTTCCTGAAGTAGTCTGTTTTGTTTAATTCAGCCTAATTAAATTGTCATTAGTTCAAAGTCCCTCCTGCGTGGTTAGTGGCTCAAGAAAAAGGCCCTTTTCTTCTGTTTCTTCAGGGTAAACCCACAGCATCCAGCTTGGGGCTATGCACACAGTAGGTAATTTATAAAGGCCTACTGAAAGTCAGCATGGGACAATGAAGTCCTTTGCATGTGGCCTTTTCTTTAATCATCGCTCCTAAGGTTAGAAGGATATTCTTCCCTTTAGAGCTGAGGGAAGCCTGTTTAAGGAGGTTTCAGCAGAACCTTCCCAAGACAGTTTCCAAGACTCACAGTATGACAGAGGAGACACAGTATGACAGGGGTCAGGTCCATGCCCACGTGCTTGTCCTGTGTCCAGGTAGCTGGAACTTTGCCTGCCGTGAACCAGCATTTGGGGGGAACTCTGAACTTACCCCAACTTTCTATCAAAGGTCTTGCCTTCTGGTTCAGATGTTAACTTGACAAGTTAAGGCCAGAAATGTCCACGCGGATGACCCATCTTCTCTTTATTGCCTGTGTGGTCGTAAGAAGGGTTTTGCTTAGTAAGTGGCGGGAATACAACAAAGTGACATGCATCCAACCACACCAGTGCTCAGTTATTAAGCCAGCATCTTTCTTTCCCTTGAGCCCCATTTTGAAGAGGCAAATGGGGATGCTTCCTGATTGGTTGGGCTCTTGATTTTTACCTAAGTGACTCTCAGGATTGCCTGTTTAGGGAAGTGTATTAAGTGAAAGATGGAGGCACAGTCCTCAATATACAAGTGAGAATCCTAGCTCCAGAATTTCCATCGAGCACATTCTATATAAAAGTTCATTGTCAGCATTTTCTTCATCCTAAATACGACCACTTAACTGAGCATGTGGTACATCCCAGGCATTATGCAAACACCTGAAATCCATTATCTTGTGTTGCCCTCAGCACTGCCTCATGCGATGGGTACATTAGCTCTGAGGGGTTTAATTACCTGCCCAGCATGGCACTCACCACTGGCCAGCTCTCCAACCAGGATGTGAACCTGCTTCTGGCTGATGCCAAGGTCTCTCATTCTAGGTGACAGGTTAGCCATTATGCATTGTGAGAAGGAAAGCTCTTCATTAACTGATGGTGGTTTAGAATGAGGCAGCCAAGATATTATTGCCCAAATCACAACCGGTATGTATCTCAGGAGCATCTGAGGGATCGTCATTTAGAGATGAGGATACTGAGGCTGGGTGAGGAGAAGAGGCTTGCCCCGGGCACACTGACATACAATGGCAGAGTCAGTGACTTCACTCTCACACTTTCTAGCCCAGTAGCTTTTGTCCTTTGTGTTTCTTCTTTGCATGGCAGAAGGGTCCCTCAATGATGTCTCAGTGGTGCGGTTTGGGGACAGGAGTGTGCTTGCAGAAAAACAGCCAGTTGTCCTCCATTCCCAGAGAGACAGACCCTTGTGCCCAGAGCCACCAGACAGGCAGGTGGGGGCAGCACGTGGGACATCAGCCCCGGTACTGGGAGCCTAGCGAACGCTGGCCAGACCTCAAGGGGAAGGTCACACCGAGACTGTTGTAGGAGGTGTGTTCGTTTCCTATTGCTGTTGTAACACATACCTGCAAACTTTGCTGCTTAGAACAACACAACTTTATTATCTCCCAGTGCTACCAGTCAGCATCCCAGGAGATGTGCGCTTAACTGGTTTCTCTGCTTGGGGTCTCCCACGGCTGAAATCAGGGTGTTAGAAGGGAAAGGCCACAGGGAGGATTGTTTTCCAGACTCATTCAGTTGCTGAAACTGAACTCATTCGTACAGTTGCAGGATCTGTCTCTTGATGGCTCAGGGATAAAGGTCATTCCCAGCTTCTAGCTGCCTGCCCTACTGGCCCTCTTTATCTGCAAAGCCAGCAATGGCTGGTTGAGTTGTTTTCACTCTTTGAATCTCTCTGACCTCCCCTCCTGCCTCATCTCCCCTGTCTCCAGCCGGAGAAAGTTCTTTGCCTTTAAAGGCTTCATGGGGTTAAACTGGGTCCCCATGAATAATCCAGATGCTCGCCCTGTTTGGGGGTCTGCATTTCCTTCCATCTGCAAAGTCCCCTTGGCCACATCACATAACATATTCATAGGTTCAGGGTATTGGGATGCACACATTTATGGGGGTCCATTCTGCCAACCAGAAAAGAACACGCACTGCTCACCACATTGTTTCTGCTGTGAGGAGCATACAGCGTGGACCCCAGTACATGTGATGGTGCCTGAACAGTCCACGCCTGGCCCTCCTGCTTCTGCTCAGGCTGCCCAGCGGAGGCCAGTCCACACCCCACCCCACCCCAGGTAGTGTCTGAGAGGCTTTAACCTTAAGATGTCTACCATCTTTCTTCCAAGATAAGAGTTTCAAAAGCCCATGTCCTCTGTTTCCGGTCACTTTTTCTCAGGTAGTTTTTTTTTGTTTGTTTTGTGTGTGTTTTGTTTGTTTGTTTGTTTGGTTTTTTTAATATTTTATTGATTTTTTAAAGAGAGGAAGGGAGAGAGATAGAAAGTCAGAAACATCGATGAGAGAGAGACATCGATCAGCCGCCTCAGTGGAGATGTGCCTGCAAGCAAGGTACATGCCCCCAACCAGAATCGAACCTGGGACCTTTTAGTCCTCAAGCCGATGCTCCATCCACTGAGCCAAACCAGTCTCGGCTCTCAGGTAGTTTTTAAGAACACAGCCATCTCCCTGGCTGCTTCCCCAAAGCATTCCTTGCACATCATCTCTTATAATCCTAACAGCCCTGAAGGTTATGATGATGACACTGATGATAATGATGACCCCCGCTCAAAAACCTTTGACGAATAAGGCTCAGAAAGGTGAGTGATTTGTGGAAGGTCACGCAGCAGATTAGCAACAGAGCCAGGATTTAGACATGCCCTTTACGGACTCTCCACCTTGCCAAACATCTTCCCTCCCTTCCCTTCACTTCCTTGTGCTCTTCCTCTTTTTTCAACTAATTAATCATTTTTATTCCCTATTCTATTTTCTCCCCACCATCCTCACATTTCATCTAAATTGCGGTGCCACAAGCTGGTTGGTGAAAGCTGCCATTTTATTCCCATAGGGCATTTATGCCCAATTTTTCATAGCTCTATTTGTTTCTATGCACGCTGAATACTGTACCCAGTTGGATTAAATTCATAGTCATCGCACGCAGAGCCCCGATTCTGTGAGCATGTGAATTTTGCACAGTGTAATCTGATCAGTGCTGCAGTCTAGAGATGTGTAGGAGGTAAAAACTCTATTATGAAAAACTTCTGAGCCAGTGTCCTCTATTTCAAAATTGAGGGAAAGTTTGTATATGACACTAGAGGCTCAGTGCATGAAATTCGTGTCCTGGAGGGGAGAGGGTCCCTCAGACTGGCCTGCGCCCTCTCACAGTCCAGGAGCCCTCGAGGGATGTCTGACTGATGGCTTAGCAGTGGGACATCCTTAGTGCTACCACAGAGATGAGAGAGGCTCTGGCCACCACCACTGTACTTGCCAGCTGTGAGCCAGGCTCAGGGCTTCTGGCTGAAGGCACTCCCACTGTGGGAGCACATTGACCACCAGGGGGCAGCTCTTGCATTGAGCATCTGACCTCTGGTGGTCAGTGTGCATCATAGCGACCAGTCATTCTGCTGTTTGGTCGATTTGCATATTAGCCTTTTATTATATAGGATATTAGTTTCAGGTGCACCACATTACCATTTGACATTTGTATACATTACAAAGCAATCAGCACTATAAGTCTAGTTACTGTATTTCCCAGCATATAAGACAACTTTTTAACCCAGGAAAATCTTCTCAAAAGCCGGGGGTTGTCTTATATGCCATCTTACAGGGCGGGTATATTCCAAACTCTATATTTTAACTGGAAAGTTGGGGGTTGTCTTATATGCCCAGTCATCTTATTCACCGGAAAATATGGTACCATCCTTCACTATGCAATGTCTTCTTTCATATATATATATATATTTTAATTTTTTACAGAGAGGAAGGGAGAGGGATATTAAGTTAGAAACATGGATGAGAGAGAGACATCGATCAACTGCCTCCAGCACACCTCCTACTGGAGATGTGCCCACAACCAAGGTATATGCCCTTCACCAGAATCGAACCTGGGACCTTTCAGTCCGCAGGCCAATGCTCCTGAGCCAAACCGGTTTTGGCCAATGTCTTCTTTCTTGAATGAGTTTTAAGGCAATCAGATGAAATGAACCCCAGGGCCATGGGGAAAGCCATCTAGGAAGTCTAATTTATAATTCCATGTAAGGACTAAATCATTGAACTTGGACAAATGATAGATGCTGCTGAGCATAATTAACTTTGAATTGAAAAGAAAAAGGACAACAATGTAAAGAGGCATGCTGGCTGCTCCTATTCGTATTTTTTTAAAAAGAAAAAGAAGATAGTAATCATAGCCAATACTTACTGTGCATCAGACACTGTTCAAGAGACTTTATCATTGCAATCCTGTGAATTGAGACTTGTTATCATGCCCATTTTACAGATAAGGAAATTGAGGCACAGCAAACTTAAATAACTTGCCAAGGTCACACTGCTAATATTTACAGAGCCAGGACTTGAAACTAGGCACGCCAGCCCCATGGTCTCAGTCACTGTCACACTGCTATTCTGGAGCTCTCTTATTCCTATATTTTAAATATCTGTTAAGAGATAGTGAGGGGTTGGGGTCCAGAAGATGAAGGATGGAGGAGATTGGAACTTCTTCCCTTTGAGGGGGTTTAGGCCTTTCTAATCTACTGTTCTTTTCTGACTACGTGGCTCTGAGTAGAATCTTACGTGTGCGTATGTGGTGGGGACAGGTCCTCTGGGTAGAAGAGGGACATAGAGAAGCTGAGAGGTTCTTTCCAGTGTGAACCTTCAGAGATTCTGCAAAAGGACAGCCACCACCAAGCAGAATTATGTCAGGTGAGGCTGGAACAAGGCTGAGAATAAGAGAGGTAGTTAAAAAAGACATTTGCTGCTATTTTTTATTTTGGAGTGGATTGGTGATATTATAAAAAATAATTTATTCAGCTGGAAATTTTATGCAAAAGATAAATTGCCATGTAAATATTTTTTAAAATTGGGGAAAAGTAAAACATGCCCAGATTCCATGTGTTTTCAGTGAATAGACTTAGAAGACATTCAGATATTTTTATTTCCATGGGGATCTGTCCCTTCTTGTAGCCCTTAAAGTGAATATTTCTATTATCAGCTATTTTGATGAAGTGATCTTTAGAGTCAGGAATCTACAATATGGATCTGGTCCTGGTTTGTTTGTTGGTTGAGTATTTTGGACTGAATAATCATCTCTCTCCACTCTGGATCACCCTGATAATGTATAAAATGAGTATTGTACCTGTTGGGTCTACCTCACAGAGATGCTATTTGACGTATGCTCTTGGGGGAAAAGTTACCCCATGGTATGTATGCCTGAGATAGCACTGCCGGGACTGACCAGCAGACCCTGAGCAATGGATGAATGATTACTCTGACACAACATTTGCTGTGAAAGAGAGGGCAAAGGGACTGCCTGGCTAAAGGAACCAGACAGTCTTGATCACCTGCTTCATTAGGCTTTTATTGTAACAATAGTTTGAGATAAAGTTTATCTTTTAAATACAATACAATCGGTAGGATAAGTAGTCTTGTGAGGGCACATGTATGCAGTGTCCTTTAAGCGAGGACACCTAAAGATTAAGCATAAGGATTCCAGTAAACACCCAGGGCTCTGCGTGTGCACAGACTTGTTTGAAAGGTCAAAGAATAATTAGGGACACTCCCCTAAGTCAGAATTTCAGTAAACAGGGTGGGCTACCTTCAGCACTTTCCTTTTCTCAAAATGTCCTCCTTATAAATTTTCCAACCGAGTCTCCTGTGCTCCCCAACAGAGCGCCAACATTTTTTCAGTTTGCTGTGGTTTCTGCTCCTGCCAGTGGATGCTGTAAATGAACATCTGGTCGCTTGGAAGCCAGATGTTCTCATCAGCAGAAGTCAGAGGGGATGGGAGGCAGCCAGGGGAAAAACCGGTGCTTAAAAACCACATTTTAGGACATTTTTGTTCTCCTTGTGTGCTATGATCAAAATGATACATGTGTGTTGAGATGCCCCAGCAGTGTGAAAACCATGGGGTCAATTTAAGAAGAAAAAAGTGAAAACTAAAGAGCCTGTTGTCTGCTAAGAGGGTTTGGGGAAGGTGTGTGAGGCAGGAGGCAACTCATGACAGCAGGCTCTCTGCACAGTCCCCCCAAAGGGATGTGCTGTCAGCACTCCCGCCCAAAGTCATCCACAGCTGGAGCTCTTCCCTAACCAAGGGGAGAGGAAGAAATTGGCCAAGCACAGAATGAGTTTAGAGAACCTGTAGAATATAAGAAGTTAAGGTCCCTGCTGCTTTGTGTCAGGGACTGTCACCTTCCTTTCCCAAGCCTTCTAGTCTGGTCAGGACTCCTTGGTCATTGATTGGTGTCATGCATGGCAGCGGTCTCGTAGACAGTAGCATTGAGGCCCCGTGGTGACAGAGAAAGAGCACAGGCATTGCGGCTCTCTTCTTTCCACCTGTGAACTGGGGGAGTGGGTTCCCTGAGTGCAGTGAGAGTGCCTGGAGTGTGCGGTGTCACAGTCGTGGCTCTGTGTAACGCTGACATTCTGTACCCTTTGGTCTTGCCTTTCATGTACCACAGGATCGATAAACAAATAAGCAGGTTTCGGCGATGGTTACCTAGGAAGCCAATGAGGCTGGACAAGGATACACTGCCAGACCTGGAGGAGAATGACTGCTACACTGCCCCTTTCAGCCAGCAAAGGATCCACCAGTGAGTGTTCCTGGGAAAGCCCTTGACTTTCAAAGGATGGGCCATTGCGGGAGAGCCTCCTCCTGCATGCCTTGCATTCCGTGGCACGTGCACGGAACAGCATGATGCCTTTCTCCCCTGAGAATCCTTATGAGTGTGCATATCCCTTTTATTTTAGTCAGGGTGAGCAAGGTGCTCTAATAAGCAATCCCCATATCTCAGCGGCTCAACACGATTGAACACATGTTCGTATGTGTGCTAGGTGAACGACCTTCTGCATGGTGATGCAGAGACCCAGGCTCCTTCCACCTTGTGGCTCTGCCAATCCCCAGGGCAGAGCCCCCTGCAGGCTCATCTGGCGGATAAGGAAGCTGGTCTACATTTTTCCCTGTTGAAAAAGGGGTTGTTGATTTAATTGTTTTTTATCTTAGTTTACGTCTCAGTTCCCCTTTCTTCAGCAACTGAGTTGCCCCAGGAAAATCCACATTGCCTCGCAGCTGGCTTCCTGGCTCATCTATGAGACAGTCTCTGAACAATGAACTGTCACGTTTGACATACAGGTGGTGGGAGGAGAAGTTGGCTAAATAATTGAACCCTTGAGGACTTGCAAAAGTCGTAGAGGATTGACTGAAGCTTCTGTGGTGACAAGAAATCATGTCCAGATGGCAGGGTTGGCGATAGGAGAGAAGAGCATGCCAAAGACGGTAAACAACTAGGTGAAAACAGCCTTTTAAAGGGGGGGATAAATCGGGTCAGCCCAGCCTCTCCCTCAGCCAGACTTTAGGAATTTCTGGCTCCCCCGACCCCAGCCATAGAGACAGTTTCTGTAAAATGACTGAACTGCGAGGAGGGAAGGGATGACAGATTGAAAAAATAGGTTGATGACTTGGAGAAAAAACAAACCAAATGGCAGTTGTCAAGTTGCAGGGAGCGTGAGGTAGGGGGCATGCTGTAGCAACAGAAAATCAATGAAAGTCTGTGAGGGCAAAGGAGAGAAGAATAATCGAAAATAGATACTCTGCATCAAAATATGTATAATGCATAATGCAAAGGAAGCAACTCAGTAGGCCTCTGAAATAACCGAACTCTAGATCCAAACAGGTCAGACTGATGTGAACATTGAAGAAGACATGAAACTCACAACCTGGCCTCAAAATTATAGTTTGGTCTTCCCATGGGAAATAAGAACTGAGAGGATTTTTTGTTAACTCAGAGGTCAGGACCTATGGGTGTTTTCTTAGAGAAAAAGACAGATGAAAGCTGCCATATTCCTGCCCTAGCTTTAAACCCTCGCTATGCCTATGTTGTTCATGTCGAAGCTTCTTACGTAAGTGGTTATTTGGTTTTAAATTCTTTTGGAGTAGAGTCTGATTCAGATTCAGATTTTCCCTTTGCTTCTGCCCGGCCTGAGACAGTGCCTAGCACAGCGCAGGGAAGATGAATTGAATGAATGGATGGGTAGGTGGGAAGATGAATGGAGGGCTCAGTGAATTATATGGTGTGTACTAGGGGATTTGTTTTACTTCAAAGACATATAGGTAAGTGGAAGAAGAATGAGATGGATGGATAGTTGAATAGATGGATGAAGAAATTAATGAAGTGTACTGAAGTTATGCTTTGCTTAAAAGGAATAAATGGAAATAGAAGAGGGAATGGATGGATAGCTGGATAGAATAGATGAAATACATGGTGTGTATCTAAGGTTTTATTATTACTTCAAAGACATATAGGTAAATGAAGAGGAAAGTTTCCCACTATTCATCTTTATGCTGATTCTGTTTTTGATGTACTTTCTTTATCTTTTAAAATATTTTTTATTGAATTCCAAGAGGGATAGAAACATTGATGATGGTGAGAGAGAATCATTGATCGGCTGCCTCTTACACTAGGGATTGAATCTGCAACCCAGGCATGTGTCCTGGTCAGGAACTGAACTGTGACCTCCTGGTTCATAGGTCAACAGCACTCAACCACTAAGCAACTTTGTTCTTGCAGAGTTCTCAAAGTTAGAAGCATCTGGGCTCCCATCAGGACCTGTAGGTATTAGAACCAGGAATCAGATCTTTATAAATGTTTTAATCGATGTGCTAAATGGTTCGGCAGGTGTGTCTCAGTGGTTGAACGTTGAGATATGAATCAGGAGGTCACAGCTGGATTTCCAGTGAGGGCACATTCCTGGGTTGCAGGCTCAGTCCCTAGTAGAGGGCATGCAGAAGGCAGCTGACTAGTGATTCTCTCTCATCATTGATGCTTCTCTCTCCCTCTCCTTAACTCCCTGAAATAATATATATGTGTGTGTGTGTGTGTATTTCTTAAAAATCGCAGTTCATTAAAAAATTGTGATAAGTGAAGATGGTATCCTGTGGGATAGTGATATTCAGGCATCCCTCTCACATATATGAGAAGGATTTTTCTGATATGTTTGGGTATTCATTCACTGAAAAATGGATTCATTCAACAGTTACTAGTTTGCTGATTACTTCTTATCAGGCACTGTTTGGATACAGAGGATATAAATAGTGCAGTCTTAACCCCAGCTTAGTAAAGACAGAAGACTATCCTATCTAATAAAGAGATA
The DNA here is from genome assembly GCA_004026805.1 of Lasiurus borealis. NCBI lineage: Eukaryota > Metazoa > Chordata > Mammalia > Chiroptera > Vespertilionidae > Lasiurus > Lasiurus borealis. Next base: position 58,243 of record PVJN01003469.1, on the reverse strand, counting down.
ATATACAAATTGACCATCATACCATCATAAAAATGGCGGCTCCCATAGCCAGAAGATGGCGGAGCCCAGGCTCCTCAGCCCCGCTGGAGTCCCCCAGTCCTTTCAGCCACGCTGGGAGGGGTGGCAGGTGCATGTTGCAACCAGACCCACCCTCAGCCTCCCAGGACCACCCGAGTCTCAGAAACCAGGGCCAACCAAAGCTTGTGCTTCCGGCAGTGGCAGCAGCAGAGGTGTGATGGGGGCATTGCCTTCCCCTGATTGCTGGGTCACCTCCCGCCCCTGAGGGCTCCCTGAGAGGGAGCAAGCAATTAGAGGGCCATCAGGCCAGCAAGGGAGGGCAGTTGGAGGCAATCAGGCCAGCAGAGGAGCACTTAAGACCGCGATCAGGATGGCAGTGGAGCAGTTAGGGGGCAATCAGGCTGGCAGGCAGAAGCAGTTAGAGGTGATCAGGCAGGTAGGCAGAGGTGGTTAGGAGTGATCATGCAGACAATCAGGAGAGCAGTTAGGAGTCAGTGGTCCTGGATTGTGAGAGGGATGTTTGGATATTCATTCACTGAATCAGGCCTAAACCGGCAGTTGGACATCCTCCAAGGGGTTCTGGATTGGAGAGTGTGCAGGCCAAGCTGAGGGACACCTCCCCCCCACGCATGAATTTTGTGCACCAGGCCTCTAGTTTTAAATAATTACAAACAGTATAAGGTCTGACAGGGCGATCCAGTCTTCAGATTTGTTGGGAGGTTAGTAAGAGATGAGAATTGGTCACAAGAAGAAAATGCTTGGAATGGGTCTTGAAAGGTAACATTTGTCCAGATAAGTAAGTAAGGGGAGAAACACATCTCAAGAAGAGAGAATCATGTATGTATCAAAGAACAAAGGCGTGCGTGCAGCAGAGTGGAGTGTTTGAAGAACTACAATAGCCTTCTGTGAATGGGAATAGGGTGTGAGAACACTTGATGTTACTGTTTGAAAAAAGAGAGTGATCATGGAAGATGAGCTTTCCAGGCAGGAGAGCTAAGGAAAAAGCAGAGGGACAGCTGGAACGAAGCAAGCCTAAGAACCAGACCTTGGAGGGACCAAGAGGATAATGTAGGCAGTTGGGAGATGAAAAATTCAACAAGGTCTTGAATGTTATGGGCAGCGGAGATTTCTTTCGCTTTGAAAATTGTCCTGCCACATGGACAACATCCCCTTTCTTTTATCATCACTTGAGGATATGTCTCTATTGATTTTAGAGAGAGAGGAAATGAGATGGGGTGGGGAAAGGAAGGTAGGAGAGAGGGAGGGAGGGAGGGAGGGAGAAAGAGAAAGAGAGAGAGAAACATCTTGCGATTGTCTCCCATACACTGTACACACCCTGGCGGTGCATAGGACGATGCTCCAACCTATTGAGCCACACAGGCCAGGGCCCAGCATCCCTGTAATGAGTGTGTGTGTGTAAGACTCCAAGAACACCGGCTGTCAAATTGGAAACAATTGTCGGGTGCTGTCAGAAAAACATTTGCCTAAGGATGCTCTGAGAGTGATGTTAACGGCCTTTAAAGTAATCAGAAGTCGGTGGTTAATGAGCTTTGAGGGTTATAAAATGATCTGCTGGTTTTCCAAATGCAATTCAAGATCCCGTGTGACTTCTTGGTTTCGCAGAAAGTTTGATACTGTATTTGTCTAGGAATCAAAGAGAATAATTGGTATGAGTGTCCATACACGAATGTAGTAGACAAAGAGACAAAAGAGAATTGGAAGTTTAATAAAGAGTGATCAAAGTGGGAAAGAGCCTTGAAGATGCTTTGCTCTCCGAATCAAACCCAGACTCCCGAGTTAGCTCGCTAGCTCCTGCTTTCATCCCCCCGCTGTGTGCTTGGGGTGCACTGAGCTGCTTTGATCTCCTTTTCTCAGGAGTCCGAGTCCTTTTGTCTTCTGTCTGCGCATGCCCTTCCCTCTGCCCGGACCAGCCTTTCTCCTAGACTCCCATCTCTCAGAGTTCATCAGAGACCCATCCAAGGTCCCCACCCTCAGCTCTGGCTGCATGCACTCTTTTGTGTCTTAGTAACATTTCCTCCCTGACTTAGCTCTTCATTAATAGTGTCATCAAGTTTAATCGCTTTCTCCTAGACTGTAAGACTGTGTCTGTATGGTTATCTTTGAATCCCAGCACTGGTGCTTAACAATGATTGTTAAAATGAGAAAATAAGTGAATAGATAAAAATGAAAATGGGAGAATCACATGAGTAAAGAATAAAGGTGAGGTGAAGTTAGCTCACGGCACACTCGCCTCAAACCAAATTCAAGACATTTTTCTCCTCCAATGCAGTCCACATTCTGTGAATAGCACTAAAATTTGTCCAGGTAACCGAGTCTGGAAGCTAGTCTAATACATCCCTCATCTCCGCTTCCCACATTCTCCCAGGGCTGATGGTTTTATACCCCAAGGTGTCTCTTTAATAGTTTCTCCCTATCTTTCAAAAAATATGTATTTTATTGATTTTTTACAGAGAGGAAGGGAGAGGGATAGAGAGTTAGAAACATCTATCAGCTGCCTCTTGCACACCCCCTATTGGGGACGTGCCCAGCAACCAAGGTACATGCCCTTGATTAGAATTGAACCTGGGACCTTTCAGTCCACAGACCGATGCTCTATCCACTGAGCCAAACTGGTTTCAGGGCTTCTCTCTTTATTTACCACCATTTTCTCACTTGTAAAACCTAAAAACAATGTAGCAGTTCTCACTGGTTCTATCCTTCCCCACCTCCAATCCATTCTGGCAAGTGCATACAGTGTGATGTTTTTGAAATGCACATTTAATCATGTCACTTTACCCTATTTAAAACCTTAAAATAGCACTAAACAGTTTGTCTCAGTGGATAGAGCGTTGGCCTGCAGACTGAAGGGTCCCAGGTTCGATTCCCAGGTTCAACAAGGGCATGTACCTTGGTTGCGGCCATATCCCCAGTGAGGGTGTGCAGGAGGCAGCTGATTGATGTTTCTCTCTCATCAATGTCTCTAGCTCTCTATCCCTCTCCCTTCCTCTCTGTAAAAAAATCAATAATATATATATATTTTTAAAAAACAACGTTAGAATAAATAGCAAAACTATTGAGATGCTGGCCTTCTCAGTGATTTGATTCTGCTAACTGCTAACTCCTTCCAGCTTGAGCTGCCTTCACTGCTGTCCACCTCTCACTTATGATCCAGATCGAAGACAGATACAATCTCTCTCTCTGTTCTGTGGACACTAGGGCATTTGCACATGCTGGAATTTTTGTCTCATTCTCCCCTATTTCTTTTATTCATCCTTCAAAATTCAGCTCCAAAGCCCTCTCCCATCTTTCCAAAGACAGTGTCTCCTTGCTTAATGCCCTTTAGCTGCATGTTTCTTATATAACATTTTTCACATTTGAAATATAATTATATGAGTATTCTATGATGAATGCCTAACTATCCAACTAAACGCTAAACTCCATGGAGGCATATCCATGTCTGTTTTTGCTCACAATTATATCTTCAGTAGCTAATGTAATGCCTATCATATAATAGATGCTCAATGCTTATCTACTAAATGGATGAAGTAAGGATAAAAGTAAAATACCATGGAATAATATGATCACAAACCTTTATACCTTGAACTACATTGCACACACAAAAAAATTAAATTTGAAAATCAACTTAAAAACAAATAGCTTTTCATTCCATTTGAACATATATCCATGTTTCAGAAGCAATGAAAGCAAACCTTTATGTACATCTCTCTAGGATATCAATATAGGATATCATATAAAATGGGAAAACTCTTACTAGGTTCCAAACATTATTTTAAATACTTTAATCTTTACAATAACCCTATGAGAGAGGAAGTATTATCATCACCTTTTTACAGACGAGGAGGCTGAAGCACAAAGAGGTTAAGGAACCTGCAGTAGGTCGCACAGCTAGGATAGTCAACCTGCCCGAACAACCCCCAGGGATCAGTGTTTTCACACCTGAGAAGTTCATTGTGGTTCACATCATTGTCTGTCTGCTGTGCGTCCCAGCGGGGAAAGAGGTGCAATGTCTCTGCTCCATGCAGTCATTCAGGGTACCAGGCTACTTCTGTCTAGCAACTCTGCCATCCCTTGATCCCTTGCATCTGCTTGACAGACTGGGGAGAAGAGGTGTGAGTGATCTTGGGGGATGTTTTTATGGGCCAGGCTTAGAAGTGGTGTACCACACTTTCCTTTCCCCCACATTTCACGGTCTAGACCTCATTCAGGTAGTTACTCCTAACTTGAGAGATGTTAGGACAACTAGTCTACCTGTGTGCCCAGGAGGAAAAGGGAATCCTGCAGTGTTGCTGAATGACTAGGCAATCTGTCTCAGTGATGGAGCAGGAATTCAAATTCAGACAGGAAGGGAGCCTTACAATCCTATACTCTTAAAAAATATATACACACATAAGGTATGTGTGTATGTGCGTGTGTGTTTATTGACTTTTTACAGAGAGAAGAAGGTAGAGGGATAGAGTGATAGAAACAGTGATGCGGGAAAAGCATCATTGATAGACTTCCTCCTGCATGCACCCTGACTGGGAATCAAACCACTGACCTCTTGATTCCTGGGTCAACACTCAACCACTTAGCCACACCAGCCAGGCACATTTCTATACTCTTAATCATTATGCTTTCATTGGAGATTTTTCAACATTAGTGCTATTGACATTTTGGGTTGGATAACTCTGTGTGGGAACCATCACATCAGTGTAGGATGGTTAGTAGCATCCCTGGCCTCTATTAGATGTTACTAGCATTTCCCTCCCCACTTAGTTGTAACAATAAAAATATATCCAGACATTGCCCACTGTCCCCTGCTGGGGGCAGGGTGGGGGGAGAGAGCAAAAAATCACACCTCTGTCCCCCTTGATAAACACAGCTCTGCTGTCTTTTATCATGTGACACCTTTTGGCAGGACCACCTCCTGTCTGAGACAAATTAAATTTTAGTCAAATCTGATGACTATGACAGACAAGTCCATTTAAAAATTAATTTATTCCTCTTCACCTCCTTGCCTGTGAATGTCAGCCTGGATCCCCCACTGCCATTCATTCTTAAAATGGCAATAGCATTAATGTCCTTGCGACAATTACTTTCTACGGTCAATACTCATAGTCAGTCAATTGTGGTCTCCATGTTACAGTTGACTTTATTCCTGACTTGGTGATTTATTTTTGGTCTCAGCTCTGCTGGTAGACCATCTTCCCTACCCAAAGTTTTAGAGTCATTAAATTCTGTTATCAGGAACGATGCTTGACCCCTAGATTTTTAACTCATGCATCGTATTTTAGTTCACGTGTCCTGTGCATAGTTGGGCAGCATAAAAAGACCCTTTGACCTGAAATTTGCTTACATTCTCTTTTTCTCCCTTCTGGAATGTAAGCTAGGGAAACATTTTTTTTAAGTGTAGGGAATAACAAAACAGGACAGCTCATAGTGCTCAAGAAAGCACTAACCATGGAAACCTTGGTGCTGGTGAGAATGGGAGAAAGTTCTTGAAGGGCCAGCGGGTGGAAGATTTTCTGTAACCTCCCTTTGATTGCCTTCTTATCATTTAACCTTCCTCTCAACCAAACAAGCCAACAGAGCATGGCAGCAAGGTGTAAAAACAGTGATGGGTCAAATGCTAGTTTTCAAGCAGTGGTAGCAACAGTTGCAGTGATAAAAGCAATACTGGCATCCTATATAATGAGAGAGGAATATGCTAATTATCCGTTACACCGTGAGGCTTAACAGCCACCCGCGTAATGACCGGATCACGGGTCTGCAGGAAGGTGAGCAGCAAACTACAAGCGGGCGGTGAAGAGCTACAGGACAGGGCAGGGCAGCAAGCAAGCAGGAAGGGGAGAGCTACAGGAGGGGGCAGGGCAGTGAGCTATGAGAAGGGGCAGGGGGGACAACAGGAGGGCAGGGCATCGGGCGGAGAGCTACAGGAGGGCAGCAGCGATCTACTGGTGCACGAATTTGTGCACAGGGCTACTAGTTATTTATAAATAACTCTGTATTCCAGAGTTAAACCATAGACCCACTGCACTCTGAGGGTCTAGATCAGTGGTTCTCAACCTTCCTAAGGCCTTGACCCTTGCATACAGTTCCTCATGTGGTGGTGACCCCCAACCATGAAATTTTGCTACTGTTATGCATCGTGATGTAAATATCTGCATTTTCCAATGGTCTTAGGTGACCCCTGCGAAAGGGTCATTCGACCCCCCCAAAGGGGTCTCGACCCACAGATTGAGAACAACTGGTCTAGATAATAAGATAAAGGTCAGAGAGACTGAATGGCTTGCTCAAGGTCACTCCAGTCAATGTCTGATGAGTGAACAGGAGAGAAGGGTGTTTTCTCCAAAATGCTGCCACCTCATGTATTGTGCCCCATGAACAGAGCCAAAATACAGTTTTTCAGCCACATTACACTAGTGAGAGCCTGTGTGTACAAAGGTTGCCTTTGGAGTTTATTGTTAAAGCATTTTAGGTGGGTTAGAGACAAAGAGAATAACGTGCTAAAATAGAAAAGAAATATTCTCAACCAGGTGAATAGCATTTAGGGTAGGCATTCAAGTTCAGGAGAAAAATGGATGGACTCAGATTGGCAGGCCTCATGGTCTGTATAATCGTAATTAGGTTGATAACTGAGCCAACAAATTGGGTGGTAAGCCTAGTGGGCAGGGCAGAGGGAGAAACACAGTAAGTCACATGGTTCTGAAAGAGAGAAAGAACATCAACTCTTAGACAAGCAGAGCTTCCTAGCCTTTGGACGAAATGCAACTCTTGCATGGAAAGAGGACCTCTCAGCGAAGTAGCGACAGTACAGCCAGCAACCTTGTTAGAGCAAATGCCCTGCAGGACTTTTCTGGAAGCTGTTTCCAGTGGGTCCCTCAGCGTGGTTCTGGGGAATTAATTTATTGCTCATGGTCACCGAGTGCTTCAGGCGATTAGACATGTCTTCAGCAAAATACGGCGGTAATCCTAAACTAATCAAAGTGTACATCTTGCTGGTTTGAGCTACGTTCCACAAAAATTAAAGTGGAGAGCTGATTCAAAAGCAAATAGCCTCACATTCCATGCGCATATATCTTGTGCTGGAGAAGCAATAAAGCAAACCCGTGGGTATGCATTTTGATTAAGTCGGTATGCCATGTGGTTTGGCCGTTCTGTTTGGTGTCCACAGAACTAGGCCTGCAGGCTGCTTCCCAGCCAGGCCTGTACGGGCACCTAAAGATCTGACCCTGCACGAGCCAGCTACCTGAGGTTGTTAGTGTCGGGGTTATTGTATGTAAGCGTTGTAGTTCCAGAAGGCTCTTCTCAAAGCTCAGACAGTCTCAGAGAAGATGATATAATACAACAGAGGGGAGTTATTGAAGGGATAATGACAGCTCATTGTATTGCACTTGCTAGTTTGCAAGTACTTCACAATAATAAACTCATTTAGCTCTGTGAATAAGATATAGTCCTTATCCTCAATTCTATAGAGGAGGAAACTGAGGCACAGAGAGGTTAAGCAACTTGCCCAAGGTCACACTGCTGGCAAGTGGTCAGGCTTGGCATTGTATCTCTAATCTTATCCTCTTTTTTTTTTTTAATATATATATTATTGATTTTTTTTTTTTTTTACAAAGAGGGAGATGGATAGAGTTAGAAACATCGATCAGCCGACTCCTGCACGCCCCCTACTGGGGATGTGCCCGGAACCAAGATATATGCCCTTAGCCAGAATCAAACCTGGGACCTTTCAGTCTGCAGGCTGACACACTATCCACTGAGCCAAACCGGTTTCAGCCAACCTTATCCTCTTGATGTTACTAGTTTCTAGAGCTGCTGTATCAAATGACCAAGAATTTTGTGGCTTAAGACAACACAAATGAATTATCTTACGTTCTGTAGGTTAGAAGTCCAATGTGGGTCCCTCTGGGTTAAAATCAAGGTGAGGCAGGGCTGTATTCTTTCCAGAGGCCCTGTGGAAGAATCGATGTGTTGGCTTGTGCCAGCTTCCAGAGGCTGACACGTCCCTTAGCTGATGGCCCTTCCTGCATCTTCAAAGCCAGCGATGGCAGCGAGTCCTTGTTCCATCACTCCACTTCACTCTGATCTTGCTTCTGGCATCACTTCTTCTTTGAATCTTCTGCTTTAAGGACACTTTTTGTCACATTGGATGCATCTGGATAGTCCAAGACAGTCCCCCTATTTAAAGCCAGCTAATTAACAGCTTAATTCCATCTGCAACATCAGTTCCTTTTTGCCCTGGAGCTGAACACAGTCACAGGTCCTAGGGGTTAGGATGGGGACTTTTTTGGGGGAGCATTCATCTGCCTAGTACAACCATTTAAATATGCCAATCTGGAAAGTTCCAAGGAGCAGAGGACATGTGGGGGAAGGAAGCAGGAGGGAATGGAGGGTAGTGACAGTAGGATTTGGAGACATGAAATGAAATGACATGTATAAAATCTTTAGTCTAGTACCTGGCCCATAGAAAGCACTTAATACATAGTTACAGCAATTTTTATTGCTACTGCTGATACTACTACTACTACTACTACTATTATTACTGAGAATCCTTGGGGAAAATCTCTGAAAATTTGCATTCAGTGTAAATTCAGTTTGAGGTGACAAAGACTGATATTTGATATTTGTAAAGGTAAATATCTGACCTGAACTGGAATAGCATTATTTTTTAAACTAAAGGCTACTCAGTGTTCTGGATATGTTATGAACTGAATGTTTGTGTGTCCCCCACCCCCAAATTCACATGTTGAAATCTGATCACCAATGTGATGGTATTAAGAGGTGAGGCTTTTGTGAAGGGATTCAGGCATAAGGGTGGAGCCCTCATGTAGAAGATTAGTGCCCTTAAAGAAGAGACCAAAGAGCTAGCTTGCACCCTCTCCTTCCACCATGTGAGTATACAGTCATAAGTCTGTAACCGGGAAGAGGGCCTGCACCAGAACTTGACCTTGCTAGTACCCTGATCTCAGATTCACCCTCCTGTGAATACATTTCTGTTGTTCATAAGCCACCCGGTCTATGGTAATTTGTTACAGCAGCTCAAACTAAACCAGGACTGCCATTTCACATTTATTTATCAGTACACATGTGTCTTTGTTTTCTAACCCTGTCAGCAAAGATAGTTGAAGATACTTATTCTTCGAGCAATCTACCTTTTGCTGTATTTTATTTTTAGCGTTTGGACTTCTTTTTTTGTTGGGGGGCGGGTGTTGTTTTCATTGATCTGAAATCTGTAGAGAGTTCTCTAAGCAGAGAGAGAATGAGATTGATTTAGGTAGGATTAATGTTCTGTCAGTGCCCGTGACGTGCAGCAGCCTCAGAACTCTCGTTTTATTGCAGTCACTTATCTGGCATTAGGATGCTCGATATGCAGGTTGCTCGTATCGATCCATAGGGTCGGGGGAAACACAGCTCTCTCCTGGAAAGTTTTCATCTGAGATGAAAATGAAACAAGCTACGCAGCCTGCAGTCTGTGCTTCCGCAAAGGATGTAGCTTCTTTTAAGCAGGAATGTAATGTGTTGATTGACTGTGTTATTGGCAAAGCTTCTAGTCAACAGTAGGTTTTTATTAGATCAATTTTGCAGGAGTCAAAAGTTATATATAGATTTTAAACTGGACAAGTGTGTGTGGTGGGGCGGGGAAGGGGCGGTGGTTGGTGCCCCAACCTCCATATTGTTCAGCTTTACTTGGTAGAACTAAGACTCTAACCCAGGTTTATCATAAACCAATGAAGTAGATGTTAGTATATCAGCCCTTGAGTCGTTGGCTCATAAAATAATCTGTCTATTCACGAAGCAGCTCCTTCCTCCAAAAAATGTGATAAAATACATTTCTGTCGCTTAAGCCCCCAAATCCATGGTACTTTGTTATGGCAGCTGTAGTGAATACACATAATAATTCACTCATAATAATAGTCTCATAGGTATAGACATCTATAGCTGGCCCAAATCCTTTGCCTTCTGAGTTTTTAAAGTCTTGCTCCTTTGAATCTGAAATTCAATATTGCTGCAGAGAACTTCAAAAACATTCAAATTCCTAATTCTCTCTGCATAATCTGTTCCTTCTCTAGGGAAGCTTGTCCCCAGAGTTCTGAAATATATGTAGCTTGATGTGGCTCTGAGTTCACCTATTGCACTGTGTACTCTGTGGATCCTTTCAACCTGAATACTTTTGTCTATCAGTTTGGGGACGTTTTCTTGAATAATTCTTGAATTTTGTGGAAGATATGTTCCTTTTCTCTTTCTGGAATTCCTGAATTTTTCAGATATTGGGCTTCCTGACCTGATTCTCTCATGTCCTTATCTTTTCTCTCCATTTTGTTATCTATCACTCAAAGATTTCCTCAACTTATTTTGAATTCTTCTGTTGAGTGTTAATTTCCGCTTTCGCTTTCTTTTAGTTTCTAAGAGTTATTATATTTCTATAATGTTTTGCCTTTATAAAATCGTAATTTGAGCTTTTTTTCATAATTCCAGTATCTTAATTCCCTGAGCATAATGATTTTTTAATTGAGATATAATTGACACAAAACGTATTAGTTTCAGGTGTTCACCATAATGATTATATTTGTGTATATTGAGAAATGGTCACCATAATAAGTCTGGTTAACATTTGACACCTCCCATAGTTACATATTTTTTCTTATGATGAGAACTTTTAAGATTTACTCTCTTAGCAGCTTTTGGATATACAGTATAGTATTATCAACTAAGGAAATCATGCTGTACATTACATCTCCATCACTTATTTATTTTCAAAGTTTTAACCCCTTCTCCCATTTTGATCACCTCCCTATGTCCTACCTCTGGCAATCATCAATCTGCCTTTTTATTTTGTTGATGGTTTTGTTTTTTTGCTGTGCATAAGCTTTTTATTTTGATGTTGTTCAACTTTATATTTTTTTTGCTTTTGGTGTAAAAATCCAAAAAATCATTACCAAAGCTAATATCAAGGATCTTACCACCTATCTTTTCTTCAGGCCTTATATTCAGGTATTTAATCCATTTTGAATTAAGTTTTGTATATGGTATAAAATATACTTTTATACTTTTACATAAAATCCAGTTTTCTCAATGTCATTTATTGAAGAGACTGTCCTTTCCCCAGTGTATATGCTTGGCTTCCTTGTCATAAATTAATTGACCATATATGTGTAGGTTTATTTCTTGCCTCTCTACTCTGTCCCATTGTTTTGTGTGCCTGTTTTTATGCCAGTACCATATTGTTTTGATTACTATCCTATCTAAAAGAAAAAAGAAGAAAAAAAAATTGTAGTATGCAAATTGACTCACTCCAACACACAAGATGGCTGCCCCCATGTGGACACAAGATGGCCAGCAGGGGAGGGCAGTTGTGGGTGACCAGGCCTGCAAGGGAAGGCAGTTGTGGGTGACCAGACCAGCAGAGGAGGGCAGTGGGGGAGACCAGGCCAGCAGGAGAGGGCAGTTGGGAGGAAGCAGACCTGCAAGGGATGACAGTTCGGGGGGACCCAGGCCTGCAGGAGAAGGCAGTTGTGGAGGGTGGGGAGGATCAGACCTACAGGGGAAGGCATTTGGCGGGGGGACCAGACCAGCAGAGGAGGGCAGTTGGAGGTATCCAAGCCAGCAGGGGAGGGCAGTTGGGGGGAACCAGGCCTGCAGGGGAGGTCAGTTGGGGGCAACCAGGCCAGTATGGGAGCAGTTAGGTATCTATCAGGGAGGCAGGGGAGTGGTTAGGGGTGTCCAGGCTGGCTGACAGAAGCGGTTAGGGGCCATCAGGCAGGCAGGCAGTTGAGTGGTTGGGAGCCAGCAGTCATGGATTGTGAGAGGGATGTCCGACTGCCATTAGGCCTGATCCCGAAACAGGCAGTTGTACATTCCTCAAGGGGTTCAAAATTGGAGAGAGTTCAGGCTGGGCTGAGGGACACGAATTTCATGCACCAGGCTTCTAATACCTTTATAATATAGTTTGAAAGCAAGGATCATGATGCCTCTAGCTTTGTTCTTTCTCAAGATTGATTTGGCTCTTTAGGGTCTTTTGTAGTTCCATACAAAGTGAAGATTGTTTGTTGTATTTCTGTGAGAAATGCTAATGGAATTTTGATAAAGATTACATTGCATCTGTAGATTGTGCTAGCATGGTCATTTTAACAATATTCTTTCAATACGTGGGCATACAATATCTATTTGTGTTTTTAGTTTGTTTCATCACTGTCTTATAGTTTTCATTATATGGTTAAATTTATTCTTAAATATTCTTTTTGATACACTTATAAATGAGATATCTTTCTTAATTTTCTTTCTGATATTTCATTATTAGTATAATAGAGGCCCAGTGCATGAAATTTGTGCATGGGGAGGGGGTGTCCCTCAGCCTGGCCTGCATCTTCTTCAATCTGGGACCCCATGGGGGTCCAATCTTGGACCTAAACTGGCAGTCGGACATCCATTTCACAATCTAGGGCCACTGGTTTCTAACCACTTGCCTGCCTGGCTGCCTGATCACCCCTAACAACCTCTGCCTTCTGGCCTGATCTCCATCTAACTGTGGCTTTGTCCAGAAGGAAGTCGGACATCTGGAAGTTGTTCAGTCGGCCCAGTCTAATTAGCATATTACCCTTTTATTAATATAGATGGAAATGCAAAAGATTTTTGTATATTGATTTTGTATTCTGCAACTTCAGTGAATTGTTTATTAATTATAACAATCATTTAGTGGAGTTTTTAGGATTTTTTATATATAATATCATATCATGTGTAACTAGTAACAGTTTTATTTCTTCCTTTCTAACTTAGGTGCCTTTTATTTATTTTTTCTTGCCTAATTGCTCTGGCTAAAACATCCAATACTATATTGAATAACAGTGGTGAGAGGGGGTATCTTTGACTTGTTCCTGATTGTTAAAGGACAAGCTTTTAGTTTCGTAGCATTGAATATGATGTTAGCTGGGGGCTTGTCATATATGGCTTTATGCATCATGACTATTTAATGGAGCTTAATGGATTTCTTCAGATACCTAGTACTCTTTGGATGACTGTTCATACTTAAGAATAGGAAATGCAAAACTTGAGCCTAAGTTCAGAGTAATAGGTGGGACCTCCCACGATGGACTTCATGGTAGGCAAATGGCTGGGTGGCTCCTTTCCTCGTAGGCCGCTCAGATTCCCCAGAGAATTTGCCAGTCTTCTACCTGGGAAGTCGAGGCCTGGCTGCCAGTATTCTGGAGCCTAAAGGAATGAATAAGCTGGGAGTCTCAGCCTCCAGGAGGCAATTGAGCCTTCAGTTTTCACTAGGGTCCCTCTACCCTTCACCATGCCTGATACTCACAGTTCAGGGAATTGCCCTATAAACATACAACTAAAACCAAACTCCAGTTGTCTGGTAGAGTACAGGAGAGGATAGGGACATCTAGCATCTTCTTAAACAGCTTGTAACTAGTATCCATTCAACAACCCCACTTATTTTATGTCTAAAGGTCACTGGTTCTAAAATTTTATGAGATTTTGCAGCATAAATATGATTCTACAGTGGTACCTCGAGATATGAGTGCCCTAACATACGAGATTTTTGAGATACAAGCCATTGAGCAAGCGATTTTTGCTGTGAAATACGAGCAACAGTTGAGATACTAGTAATCGCGAGGATCGGCCGGCTGCACACGACCCACCAGTTTACCGCACTTATAGTTTCCCACACCTCAAGGTTATGGAAGGAATTAAACTCGTATCTCGAGGTACCACTGTAGTTGGTTTAGGATTTAGCTTTTTTCCTGGTCTCCTAGATCTGTTACCACTTACCTGTCTACATTTCACATTACAACATTTGGTTGCTGTTGTTCTTTACTATCTTGTTCCTTGAATATTTATATCTTTATTTAAACACAACCCACATACACATACATGCACACACACATACTTTACTATTATTTTTATGGGGTTTGAGAGAGAGGAAAAGTGAATAGAATTGTTTAATTTTCCATCTCTACCTGGAAGTCTCCAGAGGAAGTATTTCTTAGTTTGTATTTAACATTCAAATAGCAAAGATGATATTACGAAGTGCAATTAGCAATGACCATTGGAATTAGAAAAATGTCTGACATCACTTTATATCGCAGAAGCTTATCACCTTAATCCTAAAATGAGGCTTGAAAATCTTCACTGAGCAGTCAGAACTCTGAATATATATATTTAGCCTGATAATCATCTCATTCTTTTACTCATAACAAGTATACTTGAGATAAAAAGCTAGTGATGGCACCGTGGTTGCCGAAGGCCCAAAAAAATCTCTCAAAATAGGTCTTGTCACATAAAAGAATTAATTGGTTGCTTTGTTCCTACTGAGATTGTCATTAATTTGAGAACGTAATTTAAGCGACAGTTAACTGTATCACCTTTGCTTCTCCTTGTTAAAAAAGAAATCTCTATTTAAAATCTAATTAAGAAAGTTTCCTGGAATGTTTAATTTCAGACTTCTTCACAGTAGTAGTCTTGGGGCAGCATTTCAAGCAGGCAGGAGTGGAAGCTACAGAGCTGGGCTGGGCCGAGGTTCAGAACTCCAACAAAAAAAATGGAGTTCTGTCACATTCTTTTGACTAATCCCATCCCAAATCCCACTCCGATTCGAGAGGTGGAGAGGTAGACTCTAACCGTTGATGGAGGAAGCAAGAAATTGACAAAGGGGTGTGTGTACAGAGACGGGAAGAATTGTGGCTTTTTTTTTTGCAATGTAGCACCATCTTCCCTCTGGCCATACTTTATCTAATCACATTTCTCCCACTTAGGAAAGGTAGTCATTCCCATTCCAGGATCCCCAAAGGTCTCATCCCAATATGGCATCAGGCTCGACATCCAAGATCTCATGTTCCAATATCAGGTTGGGTTGGGGATGAGGATCTTGGAAGCAGCTCTTCAAGTATGGTCCTTCTTGAACCAGAGGCCTGTTAATGCATTTGCAGCAACCTGGTTGGAACTGGAGAGCCTTATGCTTAGTGAAATAAGCCAGTCAATGAAGGAGAAGCATCACATGATCTCACTCATTGGTGGGTAATAAAGAACATTATAAACTGATGAACAAAAGGATAGATACAGAAGCAGTAAAGCTTCAAACAGACTGTGAATTTACAGCAGGAAGATTAAAGTTAGGTGGGGTAGATAAGAGATCAAAGGACTTGCATGCATGCATATAAGCATAACCAATGAACACAGACACTGGGGGGCTGGGGTATGCCTGGGAGGGAGGGGGGGCAATAGGGAGATATGTATAAAAAATTAATAAAGAAAAAGAAAGAAAAAAACAACAACAAACAGTTAACTGCCCCTACGTTTCTGACTGCCAGGATAATTACAAGCGATGGTTCCATTCCCATGGAGAGCAGGAAGCACGGAGCGGTCAGTGCCCTTGTTTCAGGCCCCTCCTCTCCGGGCCAGGAAACATATCTTGATCAGTTACCTGGTTCTGTTCCTCCTTGCCCTCTGCCTTCGGAGTTTAAATTGATATAGGTCAGTAATGTGGCTATAATTCTACATTAACTGTACAGCACCATCTGTAGGTAGTTAGATGCTTCTTGAGAAATATATTACTTGGCATTTTAGACCAGGGGTGAGGAACCTTGGTTTTTTTTCTGCCAAGGGCCATTTGGATATTTACAACCTCACTTGTGGGCCATATACTAGTAAAATGACCAGCTTAAAAATGCTTTATTTGGTCAGACATTTAATTAGCTCACCCCTCATGCCTGGCACGCCAGATCAAATGATTTCCTGGCCTTATATGGCCTGTGGGCCAGAGGCTCCCACCCCTGTTTTAAACATGGAGATTTCTCATCCCTTTGAGGATATTTGTTTGTTTTATCAGCCTCAGTAATTCCGTAAAATAGGTATTAAACCCGTTTTAAAAGCTGCTTCATTGCCTTTATTTTCCCCCAAGTACTTGTTACATAGAAAGCATAATGATAAGCTAATTTTTAGAATATTCAAGTTAGGACAGGCAGTGAACATGTAGACACATCTTCCCCACTCCCACCCCAATAAAAATTCTTAGAGAGTAAAATAGAAGAAGAAAATAAAACAAGATAATGAAATACTGACAGGGCAGGTAAGTGATTGTGTTCACTGGATAATGAAGAGGTGAGTTTTTTAAAATATCTGTTTTTATTGAATTTAGAGAGAGAGGAAGAGGGAGGGACAGGGAAGGAAAAACATCAATCAGCTGCCTCCTGAATGCTCCCTACGGGGGATCGAGCTCACAACCCAGGCATATGCCCTGACTGGGAATTGAACCTGTGACCTTTGGGTGCACAGGAGGATGCTCAACCAACGGAGCCACACCGGCCAGGGCCACACAGATGTTTTTTTAAATTTCTCTCACCACCTGCTGGTTGTATTACCAACCCCTCCAAAGGGGCAGGAGAAGAAAATGATTATGTAGATCCTCGATCATGTAATTGATCCTCCTCTGCCAATTCAGCAGTTTTTCCCCTTCTCACCTCTCAGAAGGGAAGGGAGAACAGATCTAGAACAGAAATTGCATTTTTCTCTCTCATTTTTCTTTCTTTTCTTTTTTGTAATGTTTCCATTTTTATAGGTAGCACATGTGATAAACATTTTCTAAGTGTGTACAGTGACCTTTTCCACCGAGTTCTCCCCAGAGACAGCCAGTGTTTCCAGATGTTCTGTGTCCTCCCCTAGCCATTCTATGCCTAAATATATGTCAGCACGTGTATAGCTGTATTTGCACATGTTTTCCTCTTTGACATCCATAACTATGTGACTGTTTTGAACCTTGTTTTTTTTCTCTTGCAGTATCTCACAGATTTCTTTTTAAATATATTTTATTGATTTTTCACAGAGAGGAAGTGAGAGGGATAGAAAGTCAGAAACATCGATGAGAGAGAGACATCAGCCGCCTCCTGCACACCCCACACTGGAGATGTGCCCGCAAGCAAGGTACATGCCTCTGACCGGAATCGAACCCAGGACCTTGCAGTCCGCAGACCGACGCTCTATCCACTGAGCCAAACTGGTCTCGGCTCACAGATTTTTTTTAATGTCTGCAGTTAGCACCCTTAATCTTTTCACAACTGCCGAGTATTCCATTGAAATGTGTACCATCATTGATTTATCCTATCCCCCCACCCTCCGGTGAATGATTCAGGTCATTTCCAGATTTTGCTGTTATAACCCATGTCACAATGAACATTCTTTTACATCTGTCACCTTGCATGGCGGTGGATGTTTTTGTAGAATAAATGTCCACAAGAGGAACGGCTGTAATGAGGAGATACGCATTGTTTTGATAGACCTTGTCAAGTAGCCCTCACGGAATCTCTACCAATTTGTTGCCCCAGCAGCAGTGCGTGCAAATAGCTGAGTTTCTAAGCCGCAGTGAAGCCCAGACACCTCAGAGACTTGAGCACCAAGGCTTATGTTTGGCAGAACAGCTCGGCTTCTGGTGTGTGTGTGTGGTGTGTGTGTGTGTGTGGTGTGTGTGTGTGTGTGTGTGTGTGTGTGTGTGTGTGTGTGTGATTTCCTTTGAAGCAAGTTGTTTTGACTAAATGGCTAAGAAAAGCTTGAGAACTTGAGAACCATGAGGTAGGCAGTCATCGCTGTTCTTCGCCTAGCCTCCACTGTGGAAGAGTGTCAGACAAAACGAGATGGCTCCACACCCTAGAGCAGTGGTTCTCAACCTTCCTAAGGCCGCGACCCTTGCATACAGTTCCTCATGTGGTGGTGACCCCCAACCATGAAATCTTACTACTGTTATGCATCGTGATGTAAATATCTGCATTTTCCGATGGTCTTAGGTGACCCCTGTGAAAGGGTCGTTTGACCCTCAAAGGGGTCGCAACCCACAGGTTGAGAACCTCTGCCCTAGAGGAAGTTCTTTACACAGGCGATTTGTGGAGAGACTGAGTGGCTCAGAGGGTAGCTGGAAAGATGGAGTGAGTGGAAAGATTTCCAGGAAACAGGAGAAGGGGCCAAGATAGAAGGAGATGAGGTTCTCATAACCTCCAGGGTTCTTCAAAAGGTCAGCTCAGTTGAGCCATCTTTAAGGATGAGCCACGTGCCAAGCTCTGTATTAGTGCTGGGATGCAGGGTTGAGCATGGCTGGTCTCTGCCTCAAGAAGCTCACACTGAGAAGTCAGGTGTGTAGGTGGACAAGGTCTGTATAATGTCATAGCAGCGAGAGAGCAATAATGACAATACAGAGAGCTTATTGAAAGCAAACAGGGGACTCAGCAGTATTCATCTTGCCTGATTCTACAGAAACCCTAGGAGAGATTACAGCAAGCATGTCAAACTCAAAGACTAACATGGACCAAGTAAATAGGGTTTAAGTTTATTTGGGCCACATAAAACCAAAGCTTCCATTTTCATAGAGACACAGGTTTCTTTAGAAAAGTATAGTATAAAAACAAGAACAAGAGCAATGATAAAATTAATGTTTTCTTCCTGACAGTTGTCATCTCTTCTCTGCTACTGTCTTTCCTACTTCAGGGGAAATCTGGTATGCAGAGATGACTTTCAAAACTGACCCAAGGTGAATGTCAGTAATTCTGGGTCTGACAGGAGACTTCTGTTCTTTCCTAATTGTAAATAACTGCTCACACCGTTATATTGGCTGGACCGCAAAAATATTCATTGTGGCCCGCGGGCCGCGAGTTTGACATGCTTGGATTACAGGGTTATCCCCATTTTCACAGGTGAGGGAACCAAAACCCAGAGAAGATGAGGGGTGGTCCTCACACCACATAGGAAGTGACAAAGCCAGAGGTTAGACAGACTGTCTCCCTTCAAAGTCTTAAGGGAAAACAGGAGCGATGTTGGAGCTACAAACCTGTCTCCCTCCTCCATGAAAGGTTCTCTCCTTCCTTCATTTTATAGCCCACATCACTTTTTAGGGGGGAGTGAGGAGGAGTCAGGCACACCTGTGGAGGGGATGTGCCCTGAGCTGAGGCTCAAAGGATGATGAGAAGCAAGGAAAGCATTCCAAGCAGAGCAACTCTTGGGCTGATCCCAAGGAGAGCCCATCTCCAGGAAGGCAAGTGAGAACTGCCCGAGTTCAAATCCTGCCTCTGCCTCTTGTTAGGTGACTGACTTCAGGCACATTACTTAACCGCTCTCATTCTTCACCTGTGAGATGATGCTATAAAGTACTGAACTCCTGGCCTGTTGGAAGGATTGAATGAGTTAACATTCAGAATGCTTAGAACAGTGGCTGGCCTGGGCTTTATAAGTTTAATCCTACTATAGAATCTCTAGGCTCCAGATGCAACGTCTATGTAAAAAAGAGGAAACCACAAATTTGGAGCTTATGTTAGAGAACTATTACCTGAGCTCACAACATGTAATGTGTTAAAAAGGAGAAGGAAGCAGGAATCCGTGCCGTGGAGAAGGGACATGGGCTTTTAGCCTAGAATCTTATCAGGCATGGCGGTGCTTATCAGCGTTCAGTCATCACCTGAAATTGTGAGTCTAAATGGGCTCTTTTTATTTGTCGTCTATTTCTCTGTGACATTTTTATTTGGTGTTAAAATGTAACGGTCTGTCTCCAATAAGGTGGATAAACAGAGGAGGCTAAAATAAAACTAACCACATTCAAGGTAACTCTTTGCTTTTCCCCTCTGCTTCTTTAATGCCTCAGAATGTTTTTGCAAAACCCTAAAAGACAACATCAGATAAATGCTGTGACTTTCAGCCACGTAGCGTTTATCTCTCATCCATCAAGTCGCATTACCTTTTTCTGGGAACAACATTCTGTAACAGAAGCCAAGAGCAGTAAAAGTGAGAGGAAAATACTTCTCTAGGGAATCAGTTCACGGATCTTCATATTTTGTTTTTATCCATTTTGTCTTCATCGTCTCTGGCCTTTCTCTCCTTTATATGTTTTCTCTCAAACTCCCATTCCCAGTTCCGTTCCCAAGCCAGACCCCCAATGCCTGACCACCCAGGCCGGTTTTATCTCTTCCTCCCATCATTTGAACAGCTCTTGAGAATCCATCTTCTTGAAGAAAAACATGTAATAGCCTTTTTTCCCAACATAAATCCCCATGACCCTCATTTACTGCTATTCAAAAATCTCTACCCAGACTGTGTGCCAGGCACTCATTAGATTCTGGAGCCCCCAAAATTATGATGATTCGGCCTTTTGTCCTGAACCAGCTCACGATCTTGTGGGGGAGAAAAGCACACAACAGGAGGCGGATTCTGTCCATCTTTGTCCTACGATTATGTTCATTTCTGTTATGGTTTGTCTTCCTCACCAGCTTGTAAACATCGGCTTTATGTAGCATTCTATAGTCACTTCCTTCCAGAAAACATTTGCTGAGTAAATGAATGAAAACAAATAAATGACAATATAGCACAATCAGTAAATTCATGTGTTTCAAGAGAAGAAAAAGCTCAGAGGAGAGAGTAAAAGATTCTTTTGGAGGGCAGGAGGGCAGGAGTGCAGTTGGAGGAGTGAAGAGACTTGCTGGAGAGGTGACTTCTGAGCTGGATTTTGAGGGCAATCGCCACCAACATTGATATGTCTTGTGTGACGTCCAACTCATACAAAGTACTAATAAAAAGGTGTTGAGTCCTTTACAATGTATGAAACAATGATACTTATAGTAGCTCCAGTTTTATATCAACCCAATTCTGAGAGTAAATTACTTCTCCAAGGAATCAGTTCATGTATCTAGACATACCCTCTCTCTGAGCCACTGAAGACAAGGCTGTTTCATGCTGGCTTACCTAGTTCTGGAAGCTCATTTATCAGGGCGGGTAGGAATGGTGACACTGAACCTGACTTCGGTGTGTCTGAACCTCAGGAGTGTAGTGGGTTAGCACGTCCTCATATTCTCTGCAGCGTCATTCATCCTTGAGACTCATCCTCTGCATAAAGTGCTCCGGAACCTCTCAGTAGCATAGGAACACCTACTGAAAAAAACAAACAAAAAAAAACCAGGGTTGTGGGGTGTGTATAGCCCTGTGGGAAAGTTTGGGGTGGCCCTGCAGATGTGATTTCTAGATACTCACCTGACTTCCGAGTCACAGCTCATTACTGAACTCCTGCATCCACCACCCAAGCCAGTTTCCGGTAACAACATCCCTGAAACATCAGTATGGGGGAGAAAAGAAAGGGGATAAGAATAACATACATGTTTAGTTTAATTTATCTAATGACCAAACTGAGGGAAAAAACAAACAAACAAAACAAGACGTGAGGCCTAGACTTGCTATTAGTTTATCATTAGGTTTTTAAATGTTGTTTAGCTCTAACTCCATCTTGGCATCATGGTGTTAATGTTTAGGAGACCGAGAACCAAAACTGAAATTTGTGAGCTTCCTGCCCCTGCTGTGAACCTCTGGGCCCCCTGATGCTGTTCCAGATATATCTCCTCTGTGAGGGATGGAAGATACCATGACTGAGCAACACCATCTGGTATCAAAGACCAGGTCCTCCCCTCTAATGAATCCTTACCTTGTGTTTTCAATATGTGTGCGCAGCTTCATCATACACAACAAAGACACTTTCTTCAACAACGCCACAAGAAGTAGAATCGTACACCATATTTTACAGAGAATAAAGTATGAAGAAGGCAAAAACAAAATTGGTAAGTCAGTGTCTTGGTATATAAAAAAGCTATATTTGATTTTGGGGGGAATTGCACATTTTTTCCTTGGGCTTTATGATATTAATATCCATTCGAGAAATGCTCATCATTTGTGAAACCTCTGATTTTGCCCTTGATGGGTAACTCACAAGTGTAACATCTTAATAGCATCCTTAGATCTCTTCGCTAAAAAGCTTGTTATCTCATTTACCTAAGATCATGGAGGAATTCTCTGAATGGAACAAATATTTATGGAATGTCCATTATGTGTGCTGGGCACTGGGCCAGATGTCGGGGAGAGGAGCACAATTCTCTCCTGAAGCTTAGGTTTAAGAAGTTAAAAGCAGACAATAACTAAGTAGATACAATAAGTAACATGAAAAAAATTGAAATGGATGATGATTCAGACATAGAATGGGAAGGGGTGAGGTTGAGTTTAAGCTGAGATGGAATGGTCAGAGAAAGCTTTATCAAGCTGAACTTTGAACTAAGATGTGACAGATGTGGTCAGAGGGAGCGGGAGAGGAGAGGCATTGCAGGCAGAGGAAAATGCAGGTGCATCGGTAGATTCTCCAGATAATCACCTCCCCCATTAAACAGCTCCCACAACTTATACTTTGTACATTATTACAAGAACTTTTGCATATTATATTGCCAAATTTCCTGCCTTATTAAACAGATGATTACATTATCAGGAAGATTTGGGTTATTACATTATCAGAAGATTTATCTCTGTCCCCAACAGATTTTGATCAATGGTTTGAATAATAATGAGCTATCTCAGCCAGGGTCTAATCCACAGACAAAAATCCCATGTAAGTTGAGGAGGGAAAGTTTAATATAAAAAATCAAATGTGGCAGAGGATTGGAGGAATGGAGGATTGGCCAGTAAAGAGTAAGAAGAACTGAGAAGAGGAATAACAGGTGTTAGGAGCAGCCACTACCCCTAAAACACTCCCTTCCCTCCACCCCCACCCACCCACCGAAACTGGTTTGGCTCAGTGGATAGAGCATTAGTCTTTGGACTGAAAGGTACCAGGTTCGATTCCAGTCAAAGGCACGTACCTTGGTTGCAGGCACATCCCCAATAGGGGGTGTGCAGGAAGCGGCTGATCGATGTCTCTCTCTCATTGATGTTTCTAACTCTCTATCTCTCTCCCTTCCTCTCTGTAAAAAATCAACAAAATATATTTAAAAACAAAAACAAAAAAAACTCCCCCCAACAGAGCTGAGACCCATACCCTGTAGGATGGGGTGCAGCTGTGGTTCTCTGGGCAGCAGAGCCGTTGGTTGGGGGCTCCAGGCGAACGGAACTCGGGGAACCTGCCTGGGGGTTATGAGCAGTGTTGGGAGGGTTGCACCAGCAGCACTGCTCAGTGAGTCCGTTCAGGGCACTCCTGCCCTTGGGGACGTGCCCTGTGCTGCTGGCCCCCGTGCACTGCAGCAGCTGGGTGCCATGGAAACCATGTGTTGAAGAAGCCCGCTGAGAGGAGCACACTGGTACCAGGGAGTTAAACTCCTCCTCCCTCCAGTGTCCCTCCAGGGCAGTGGTTCTCAACCTTCCTAATGCCGCGACCCTTTAAGACAGCTCCTCATGTGGTGGTGACCCCCCAACCATAACATTATATCCGTTGCTACTTAATCACTGTAATTTGGCCACTGTTATGAACTGTAATGTAAATACCTGATATGCAGGATGTATTTTCATTGTTACAAATTGAACATAACAAAAGCATAGTGATTAATCACAAAAACAATATGTAATTATATATTGTGAAATATTTCTTTCTAATTACAAATTAATGAAATTTTATCTTGACTCGTGGTGTAGCATGGACAACAGTCTTCATATGACAACAGTAAACTACATTGCTATACTTTGCTACACCGAGGAGCGGTGTGTTGGTTCCTAAGACCATGGGGAATAGGTGTTTTCCGCTGGTTTTAGGCGACCCCTGTGAAAGGGTCGTTCGACCCCCAAAGGGGTCGCAACCCAGAGGTTGAGAACCGCTGCTCCAAGGCCTTCTGCTAATAAGGCTCCACATCGTGCCATCGGACAAAGGAGAAATATTTACAAAGTCCAGCTCCCTTATCGCAAAGCAGGCAGTTAAGTACGTTGGGAGTGAAAAGGAGTGATACATGGATAACTGGCACTTAGCCTCACCAGCCTGCCCATCAAGCTTTCAGGGGAAGTGGGACTGGAAGGCGGCCTGTCGCATGTTAGTCATTGGACCCGAGCCTAACTGATCGCAGGGATCTGGGCCTCTCGGCCAAGTCCGATGTGCTGACATCTGAGAGGGTGTCAATGTGGAGTCTTACACTCAGTCAGCCAAGCCGCTCCCGGTGCGGTGGGAGAATGTTGCTCAACATCAGGAAAGCAACAGACGGGAGGCCTGGCTGATCGCAGCTCTGTGTGAGTCACTCGAACACGGAAGCTGCCAGAAGTTACTTTGATCCCAAGCTGCATGCATTGAAACGTAAGAGGGAGAGAGAGACAGTTACTTAGTCCACATCTGAGGATCACTGGCATAGTATTTTCCAGGAGAGTCAGCGTGGGGAGGAATGGTGACACTGAACCTGACTTAGGTGTGTCTGAACCTCAGGAGTGTAGTGGGTTAGCACGTCCTCAGATTCTCTGCAGCGTCATCCATCCTTGAGACGCATCCTCTGCATAAAGTCCTCCGGGATCATTCTAGCTTGAAGGAATTGTCCCTCCTCTTTTTGCATGTTTCCTTGACAATGAATCACTTACAACGCTTATTACCTTGAATTATTTCTTTTCAGTGACATTATGAAAATTTGACCACCTAACGAGAACCATTATTAACATTTTGGTGTGCTAAATAACGTCAGTATTACATTAATTGCTTCTTTATATTTACCCCCTATTTTGTCCGTGTAATTTTTTTAAATATATTTTATTGATTTTTTACAGAGAGGAAAGGAGAGGGATAGAGAGTTAGAAACATCGATGAGAGAGAGACATCGATCAGCTGCCTCTTGCACACCCCCCACTGGGGATATGCCCGCAACCAAAGTACATGCCCTTGACCGGAATCGAACCTGGGACCTTCCAGTCCGCAGACCAACGCTCTATCCACTGAGCCAAACCGGTCTCGGCTGTCTGTGTAATTTTTTAAAACAAACTTAGGATGTGCTCTACTTAATTTTTATCATACATTTTTCCCCCCTGGTGAATAGTGTTTCTTGGACATACTAGAAAACAAGTGAAATGGCTTTGGCAGTAGCTATTCTGAATTCCTTTATCAAGTGCAAATAATTTTTTTTAATAATGCCTTTACTGATCTTGGTGTCATCGTGGGAGGCACGTCTCATCGCTCACTATGACACGCTCGTGCGCTGAGAATCTTCATCTGAAAACCGCTAGTCTAGATAATAAGCTCCTTAATGGTAAACAGGTTGCCTTGTTTATCTTCGTACCCTCGCCTAGCGCAGGATCGGGCGTCTTGTAGAAGTGCTGTTGAGCTGAATTGAACAATCTTTTACCATGATTAATGTCTGATCATAGCCTTTTTATACAGTCAAAAACTGTGTATAAGGAGGTCGTACAGCAATGGTTGTGCGTAATTTTTCATCTCAAAACATGAGCTGTGTTTACAACCAGTCAAGATGAAGCCACACAAAGGGCAGAGAAAGTGTTGTTGTTGTGTTTTTAAATGTTCCGAGCAACACAGGGAGTTTAATATTATCGCTCGTAAGACATTTTCTTGCAAGTTTTCTCATTTCGTGAAAAAAAAAATGGTGAGTTCTATTCAAAAACACCCAGAGCTTTGAAAATAAGTAATGATGAGCTGGAAATTAGAAATAACCAATTATTGAGTGAATTGTTAACTCTGGATCAGGCATTATGCTAAAAAAAAACAAAAAAAAAAAAAAAAAAAAAAAAACCATAAAGTAAAACTGCAAGTGCCCTGTTAACCATGATGTCTCATTGTCACCTTTGGTTCTATAAGTAAAAGAAATCAATGACTTAATAAAAAACGTACTTTAAAAACTAATAATTGTAGTGGGTGAAAGGATTGTATGATCCTATTTATATAAAACTCTAGAAAATGCAAACTGATTGATGGTGACAGACAGCAGACAGGTATTTGCCTTGGAGGTGGCACAGGGAGGTGGGAGGTTGCAAAGTGGCATGATAAAGCTTTGGGGGTGATGGACACATTCATTCTCTCGATTGTGCTAATGGTTTCCTGGGTGTATATACAAGACAAAACTTCCCCAACTGCGTGTTTTAAACATCGGCTATTTACTAGGTATCAGTTACTTCAATAAAGTTGTTTTTAAAAATATATCCGGCCTGGACAGCGTGGCTCAGTAGTTGAGCATCAACCTGTGAACCAGGAGGTCTCGGTTCGATTCCTAGTCAGAGCACATGCCCGAGTTGCAGGCTTGATTCCCAGTGTGGAGGTGTGCAAGAGGTAGCTGATCAATGATTCTCTCTCATCATTGATGTTTCTATCTTCTTCTCCCTCCCTCTCTGAGATCAGTAAAAAATATATTTAAATTATATACATACATTTTTTATATCTCTCCCCCATTTTATGGATGAGAAAATGGAGGCCTGAGGACAAGAGGACTTTTCCAAAGGCACAACACTAGTCCAATGCAGGAGAGTTAGATTTGTCTATAGTTGAAGCTTCTGGATAAAAATAGAAGAGCTCCTCATAGAACATCATGTTTCAATATGATAAATCTCCTAGAGTAGTGATTGGCAAACCATGGCTCGCGAGCCACATGCAGCTCTTTGGCCCCTTAAGTGTGGCTCTTCCACAAAATACCACGGGTGAGTGCGCACGTACAGTGCGATTGAAACTTCGTGGCCCATGCGCAGAAGCGGTTTTCCGCCTGGGAGAGTATATTTTGAAGAAGTGGCATTAGAACAATCAAGGTGCCAAAACCGGTTTGGCTCAATGGATAGAGCGTTGGCCTGGAGACTGAAAGGTACCAGGTTTGATTCCAGTCAAGGGCATGTATCTTGGTTGCAGGCACATCCCCAGTGAGGGGTGTGCAGGAGGTGGCTTATTGATGTCTCTCTCTCATTGATGTTTCTGGCTCTCCTTTACTCTCTGTTAAAAATCAATAATATATATATATATATATTTTTTTTAAAGCCTTTAATAAAAAAAGAAGAATCAAGGGGCCAAAGAGCCACATGTGGCTCTCGAGCCACGGTTTGCCAACCACTGTCATAGAGCATTCGTCTCTGTGCCAGGCACTGTACTAGCTTCATTGTTTTCTATTGGAAAATTCCCAGCTCTTGATTCCAGTATCCTAGCAACTCTGTCTCTAAACTGTTGGCGTTTCCAAGGGGGTTCCCGTCCCTTTTGAAAACCTCGAAGGCTTTCGTCAAAAAAGTGCCACCTTAATTAGCTTGGAATGCTGTGAGCGCTGGAACTGTGTATTAACTGGGGTGGGACTTTGTGTCGTTTAGGTCTGAATCGCCTGCTTACCAATGGCTCCTATGAAGCTGCGTTCCCTCTGCACGAGGTATGTCCTGCCCCTTCTCCCTCTGTCAGTTCCCTGTTCTGCGCTCAGCTTCTGGGAATAGTCGTTAATTGAGTGTGTGGATGTGACATTTGTTCCGCGTGCATTTAATTTGTTCAGGAGATAATTAGGCCTCCTTGCCTTGTGACCCCAGAGTAGTTTGGTTGATTTCTAGGTGTCTTTTGATGTAATTGTAAGAATACTTGAAACAGCAGTCACTCAGCGTGAATTCAGAGGAATAGCTCGGGGACTCCAAGTCATAAAATTAAAGAGGCATTGAAAATTCCACCAGGCCCAGGGGGGAAATGTTCCAGAAATGCATCGTCTTTGCGAGGAAGAAATGTATAGTTTTCTTTAGAGTGGGAGGGAGCCATCTTGCAAAGTCTCTGCTAACCAATGGGCGAGAAATGGAAATGAATGGTATTGTACTTTACAATTGCTCTTTTAAGATATATGCATTCTGACTTTTGAAAACGTACATTTTTTTTTACTTTATTTTTCTCATTTACGATACACTCTTTGTCATATATTAGGGCCTTTGTAACTGTAACCATGGTTACCTTTCATTCAATTTCCCCATTAGCTCTTGAATTTTTTCACCCAGAATTCTCTTTACACATGGAGTTGTCATTATTGATGAAGGTTGTTGGCCTACTCAGCGTTTTGTGCCCTGTGCCATCCTGGTCACTGTATGCCATAGGAAATGCAGAGATAATTATCATGGTGCATGCCCTCTAGAACATCACAAACACTAGGGAAAAGCTATTGTTACAGTGATTCTGAGAACAACGTTAACCGTTTGTCAAGAAACTTCAGAGGACACTTCCAACTGTCCCCAAATGGCACCTCTTTTCATTTGGCTCACAGTGTTTCTTCCCTCAATTTCAAACACCAGGAGAACATAAAAAGTGACTTAAAATTTTTAAAACCGGGTTCATGGACACGACTAGCAGCTCTGGTCCAAGGCCCTGGTTGCAGTCTGCCATGAAACATTTTTTGAAAGATCCTTTCAGAACCACAGAAGCAAACACGTTGTCACGGAGGTTTTCTGGAGCCACACAGGTGTTTCTGAGCTCCAGAGACACATCTCCCACCAAATCATCACGTGGCTTCCTATAGTTATTAGTTGGCGTGGCCCAGAAATAGTCTCAGTGAGTCCTGTGCCCTCCCCCTGCCCAGCCCTTGCCTCCAGTAAGGGCAGCGTCTGAGCAATGGCACGTGGGCAGATGTATCTGTGCAGGTGAGTGCGTGGCAGGCATGAGCGTGTCTAAAGAAAGGCAGTTGTGAAACCTCACAGAGTAACTCAAGGCCTTCTCTGTGGTTTTCCCGTCTTGGTAAAAGCCCTAGAAAGAACATCCAAATTAATGACAGCAGCTGCAATAACACAATTGCTCCTTGGACTTTTTACTCTGAGTTGACCTTGATTGCATTATGTAACCTCATAACCACCTTCAGGAGCAGGAAGGGGCAGATATTGGTGCCCTTTTTCATGTTAAAAGTTGAAAGAAATGTAGAGGTCTAGAGAAAGATGAGCTCACCTTTAGTCACACCGAGAGTTGGTGGTTGAGCTGAGACTAGAACCTGAGTTTCTTGCCTCTCGGTACTGTTTAGTTTCTACTAAAAAAGGACTTCTCGGGTTCAAAGGAATTCCCAGTAATTATGTCCCCTCCAGGGTATTCCTTTCCTGTTTATGAATCTAACGTTGCCATTACCTGAACTCGGAAAACCCCACCTCTCTGGCCCTTGGTCTCCTCATTTGTTCAATGTGAAGGTCAAGTTCATTTTGAATTTTTCTGGTTTTTGAGGTGACTTCCAGCGTTTACATTCCTGCGTTCTCTCATAGAGAAGGCCACGTGACAAGGTTACAGCTGTGGCTGTGTACCCAGCACCCTTGACAAAGGTGGGAAAGAGAATAGTTTTGGGGCGTGGCCTCCTTATCAAGAAGCAGGACACCTGACTCGTTTAAATCACAGAAGAATTATTATTCCATTATGAACTAGGAATCCAAGGCTCAGACAGGTTAAGGTCTCCTCGCTAAGAAAGCAGAGCTGAATCTGAACCCAGCTCGAACCTGCGTGATTCTAGCACACACGTGCTTCTTACTACACAGGATCATCAGCAAGATAATGTCCAAAATAATTCATCACGCTTCTTTCCCTTTCCATAGTATGGATCTTTTATTTTTAATTTTATTTTTATTTTTATTTTTTTTGCTGGTATCATCTCTGTTGCTACTCCTGCCATAAGAGACTAGTATTCCTGTTAACTTCCTTTGTGGCTCCTGTGGGCATCTGCTCACGGGCAGTGGTGTTTTCATCCCAGGGAGGTTACAGAAGTAAAAACTCCATTCGAACCCACGGAGCGGAAAACCACCGACACCTGCTGTATGAGTGCTGGGCCTCCTGGGGCGTGTGGTACAAATACCAGCCTTTGGATCTAGTAAGGTGAGTTTTAACCAGCTGTACGTATGAAACGTGCATAACATGACTAGGGCAGACTGTCTGCTGGGGCGAGAAAGAAAAAAAAAGTCTGGAGTGCACAGCCCTCGCTCTAATCTGGCTTCTTTCTAGGAGGGCAACTTTCAGAGGCCACGGGTCGCTGGTGGTCAACCAGACCTCCTTCCGATGAGGGTGGTGTTTCTTCTCAAAAGGCTTCAGAAAGGAGTCAGTGAGATAAGCCAGGTCTCCCACGTGACTCCCTAGGAGGCAGGTCACCCATGTGACTCAGGGATAGATGATCAGTAACAATTGTAGAGAACTGACACTGTTTAGTATCTATACTGAGTGACAAATGGGATACAGTGGTACCTCGAGATACGAGTTTAATTCGTTCCGTAACCTTGAGGCGTGGGAAACTATGAGACGCTCCAGTCAAGGTAAACTGGTGGGTCGTGTGCAGCCGGCCGATCCGCGCATTTACTCCTATCTCAACTGTTGCTCGTATTTCAAAGCAAAAATCGCTCACTCGATGGCTCGTATCTCAAAAATCTCGTATGTTAGGGCACTCATATCTCGAGGTACCACTGTATTAGTTACTATGAGGTAAGGAATACATTACTAATAAAATTCAGGTTTATTTTAATTTGAAACAAATAACCTCTAAAGATGGTTTTAATACTGCAGGTCACAAGAGTATATCTGCTTTTTAACCGACGATAATTGTACAGCGAGAATGTACTTTTTTTTAAGTGTCTCTATTTGCCCAACTTTCTGCCATGGGAGTGTTCAGCTCTGACATCTCATTATTTAGTCAGAAACTGGTTATGAAGCCTGGGTAGCTACCATCCCCACCTCATGGATTTCTTATTAAAGAGCAAGTCATGTTTCATTTCCTAAACTAGCTGGATTTGTTTTACTTTTACGGGGGCCCTCGAAAAATGAGCCCAGAGGAAAACGAAATAATCAGACAATTCGCTTTCTGTTTCAACCCCCCTGGGTAGTCATTCTTTCTGCCAGAGTCCTTGCTACCAAGTGTTTATTCTTGCTGACTCGAGGACATTGATGGATTGTGTGCCACTCCTTGTGTTGGTAAAATAAATGATCCAGATGATTTGTGCGAGTGGAAAATATTTTCTTGAGATGAGATCATTTTCCATTGAGCAGCTTTAATACATGGCAAAACAGTGGGGGAAAAACATAAAAGCAAATTTGCTTCCCAGCCACGGTTTCATATTACAGGATTGTATTGATTAAAAATTACAGAAAGTTGCTGTAAGCAACACATATCTTGTCCATGACAGTGTTTTGATTAAGACTTTGCAGTCTGTCAATGAGTATTAATTAAATGCCCATTGTGTTTCCAGTACCACGCTAAGTACTGTTGGCAAAGACACACACAAGCCAGTCTCTGGTTGAGAAATTCTCGGTTTCCTTCAGGGAAATAGACCCAGCATACTTGAGACAACTATAGAGCAATACAGTGGTACCTCGAGATACGAGTTTAATTCATTCCGTAACCTTGAGGTGTGGGAAACTATGAGACACCCGAGTCGATCCGCGCGATTACTCTTATCTCAACTGTTGCTCGTATTTCAAAGCAAAAATTGCTCGCTCGATGGCTCGTATCTCAAAAATCTCATATGTTAGGACACTCGTATCTCGAGGTACCACTGTACAAGACTCTGCACAATTAGGTAAAATGTCTGATGGAGGTGGTAAGTTCTACAATAACTCGGAAAAATGGAAAGGATGTGGAAGGCTCTGAAGAGCTGAGCTCTGGCCACGCAGTAGGACCAGTGTTGGCCAGGGTGAAGGGAGATGAAAAACACTAGCAAGACTTGAGTAGAATGAGGTTCTGGAGCATCTAGGGAAGTGGTTCTCAACCTTCCTAATGCTGCGACCCTTTAAGACAGCTCCTCATGTGGTGGTGACCCCCAACCATAAAAAATGAGTTCCGTTGCTACTTCATAACTGTAATTTTACTACTGTTATGAACTGTAATGTAAATATCTGATATGCAGGATGTATTTTCATTGTGACAAATTGAACATAATTAAAGCATAGTGATTAATCACAAAAACAATATGTAATTACATATTGTGAAATATTTATTTCTAATTACAAATAAATGAAATTGTGTCTTGAATCGTGGTGTAGCATGGGTAACAGTCTTCATATGACAACAGTAAACTACATTGCTACATTTTGCTACACCGAGGAGCGGTGTGTTGCTTCCTAAGACCATGGGAAATAGGTGTTTTCCGATGGTCTTAGGCGACCCCAGTGAAAGGTTCGTTCCACCCCCAAAGGGGTCGAGACCCACAGGTTGAGAACTGCTGATCTAGGGGCTCTTGTCTCTAGAATAGTTCTTGTCCGGTAGATTTTGCTTCCTCCATATCTTTCAAATCTGACCACATTCAGCCTCTCCTCTGCCTTGCTGCTTCCTTTCCCTGTAAACTAGACAATGGCTGTTGTCGCTGATGTGGCTCCCTTTTCCCACACTGACCCCTTCCAATCCATTCTTTTCCCTGCAGACAGAGTGATCTTTTTGGAATGTGAATCTAATCCTGTCCTCGATTTTTAAAACTCATGCGTTTCCATTTTTCTCAGGACAAAGATCAATGCAGTTGTCATGGTCTACAAAACACATTGAGGCCCGGCTCCCAGTTACTCCATGCCCACCTCTTGTTCTCAGTGTCTCAGTGTCCCTATTTTACTTTGTACCACAGGACCTTTGTACATGCTATTTCCTCTGTTGGAAACTATCTGATCACCTCACCTAGCTGATTTTCACTAATCAGCACAATAGTCACCCTCTCCAAGAAGTCTTCCTTGACTAAGGTGGTCATATGGCCTTGTTATATATGCTGATAGGATTGTATTTCTCTCCCTTTTAGCTATTTTCCTAGTTTTGTAATTATAAACTTATTTTTGTAATTGGTCCAGGTGAGTCTTCTTCATTGCCTTGAAAGCTTCATAGGAGCAATGGCCAAGCTTATTTTTCTCACCAGTATCCTCTCAGCACCTATCACAGTATTTGATACATAGTAGGCATTTTTTATTTGTTGAATGAATAAATAAGTATTTGTGCGTACAAAAGCATGTTGGAAAAGCCTTCAGGGAGTGGAAAGTTCTATTGGGACACTGTGGAAGATGGGATAGGAGCCATTAGACATTCTAAAAGGAAAGCAGCAGTCAGTATTTAAAAACAGATGGTCAACAACACTTGTTTAGAATTAAAATAAAAAACTAATTGGAATATTCTTATGTTAGGCTAAGAAATAATTACCTTCAGAGTCATGAAATGTAACAGTTGAAAGGCACCGAAAGCACAATGTGATTTGTATTCTAATACAAGTTGATATATACTAATAAAAGGATAGTATGCTAATTAGACCAGATTAATATGCTAATTAGACATTCTTCCGGACAAAACCACAATGGTGGGACTGAAGCAGAGGTGGTTAGGGACGATTAGGCCAGCAGGGGAGAGCAGTTAGGGGCAATCAGGCCACTAGGAGAGAGCAGTTAGGACTGATCAGGCAGGCAGGCAAGTGAGGAGCCAGAGGTCCCAGATTGGAGAGGGTGCAGGCCAGGCTGAGGGACCCCCACCGTGCACGAATTTCATGTACCAGTCCTCTAGTTTAATAAATAAAAACCAATAAATATCCTGGACACTTTCAAACTGCATAGATCACAGGGCTCTAGGGCAGGCTGGTTAGCCTCAAAAATATTTATATAGGTGGATATTGAAGCCTGTGAAAGTCACCACTTAGAAGGGAAGATTGCTCTACGTGTCTACTCACGATGAATCTCAGTAAAGAGAGTTTTCTTTCCTGTCCAATATCTTATGATTCTAGCATTGTCAACATCTGATAACACTACAAAATATTGAAAGGGATGTTTAAAGTTTTTTACAATAAGTTGATTTCCTATTTTTTAAAGAAATATGTAATGATAATATATACACATAAGCACACACCCAGAAATGGCAAAAAAATGAGGTGTTGGCAGCAACTCTTCAGATTCTGGCTTTGCATTAGTAAGTGTTATAGCTTCCTGAACGGGCTGGAGTTTATTCTGTTTTCTCAGAGCAAGTTGTGTATGTTCTTTGATAAAAGGCTGCATTCTCTTTCTGATATTAAGTAGGAAGGGGAGACATTTAAGCCCAGAGCCTAGCTGGGATCACATGTTCCATCCCCTTGGCTTACCAGGTCTACATGTTTATCTGCGAGGCAACCGCAGTGTGAAAGACAGCCACGTGTTCTAATGCCTGACCCTGAGCTATAACCTGTCAGGCTGTTGTGTCTTCAACAGGCGGTACTTTGGAGAGAAGATTGGGCTGTATTTTGCCTGGTTGGGCTGGTACACCGGCATGCTCTTCCCAGCTGCCTTCATTGGACTGTTTGTCTTTTTGTACGGAGTCATCACCCTGGATCACTGCCAAGTCAGGTACGGGAGCGTTCGGGAGCCTGCCTTTGCTTCTGTTTAAAGATGCTGCGTGTGCTTGGGCCCAGACCATGGCCCTCTTATGTTTCTCTTCCGACTTCCTTCTCAATCTCTTCTGGAAAAATGCAAAAGGTTCCCTTTATGAAGTCTCACCATCCATTGCCCTTGCTGCTGTGTGTGGTGGTCTTCAGCTAGCAAGGAAGCAAGGTTTGTATTTCTGGACATATAAGCCACGATTTGTCCACAGAGCAAGTCCCTTTCATTCACTGGCTGAAATGGACTTTTTCTGGCTTTTTTCTTTCTGCTAACCCTTCAAAATGGTGGGCTACCAGCAATTTTGTCTGGATTCTGTGTTTTTACAAGGACATTTTAAACTTAAACTAGAAAGACATCCCACCCATATGCTGGGGCCTTCCAAATGATTTAGTGATGATGATTATCTTGGCTCTCTCACCAAAATAGAGTTTAAAGTATTCATGGAGATCTTATTGAAAGGCTGGGAAATACTCTTAAATAATGCATGTGCCTTTTAGAAGTGATTGCAAGAATAGAAGTGGTTGGTCCTGACCTGTGGGGCTCAGTTAATCGTCCTGTATACCAAGGGGTGACAGGTTTGATCCTTGCTTGGGGTGCATGATGGAGGCAACTAATCAGTGTTTCTCACATCAATGTTTTTATCTTTCTCTATCCTTTCCTCTCCAATACCCCCCCCCAAAAAAAAAAACCAAATTATTTTTAAGTGATTGAGTAGCCATCCTGCCTACAAACATATTTTACTTTCTGATAAAATTGTTAGATATAGCTTTCTACCAGAACTAATCCCTGATATTTTTATTTATTTCCCCATTATTAGTAGTAATTTATACATGTAGAAATCTCGACAGGTGCTTTTAAGTATCTCATTGTTCCCATGATTCAGTATAAAATGGCTTCAAACCTGTGCACTGTTAGGAATGACTTCTGCATAATCTGGAGTGTGACAACCAATGTTTTGCTTTACGTATTTTTCTGAATTTGACTTATTAATTTGTAAAGCCAAGAAATGGCCTCATAAGTAGATAGGTGTATCAAATTACCAAATTGTGCAGGAACTTGTTTATCTTAATAACAGAGAAGGCGAAGAAGCTTTGGAGATAAAAAGATAACCTAGTAGATCTTACTTACTGGTTGAATGTTCTCGTGAAATTGGAGGGGGGGAAATACTCTGATGTCATCAAAAAGCTTCCTGTTCTCTTTTCCAGTAAAGAAGTCTGCCAAGCTACAGATATCATCATGTGTCCTGTGTGCGATAAATACTGTCCGTTCATGAGGCTCTCAGACAGCTGTGTTTATGCCAAGGTAATTGCAACTATGCAGCATTACAGGTGGATTGAAATTTGCATACACTTTCCTGAGGAACGGAGGCTAACTCTATTCTCTCTGTCATTTCTGTGTCATTTCTGGTCTTTGGTTCTCAAGCTTATGTTGCAGCATAGACCCACCTCCATCATTCAGTATTCTAATCCAAATGTCTTTGCACAATGTGTAATATATATATGTATTTAATGTATCGGTTCTATTCATCATCACAAGAAACTGCAGCGTGCAGAGTGCAAAAGAGCACAGTTGTCAGATTCAAAGATTCAAATCTTGACTCTTCTCTTTACCAATTGTCAGCGAAAGAACAAATTATTTGACCTCCCTGAGCCTCAGTTTTCTCCTTTGTAAAATTCAGAACATAATACTTGTTTTACACAATTGTTATAAGAAATGAGATAAGATATATACTGAGGAAAGTGTTTGGCAAATGATAATACATCAGTATATGAGAGAAGCCATCATTTTGCTCTTCTTCTTCATCATCATTATTGTCCAAAAGACTTAGGTCTGAGGCTCGTTCAGCTATTTTTACCTCCTTGACCCTGCACAGGTACAGCCTTTTTGAGGCTGAGCTTCCCATATCTGAAATGCACACCTGCCCTCTCTGCCCCATGTCATGTCATGAGGACCAAGGAAGACAGCACATGTGAAAGCATTTTTTTATATATATATTTTATTGATTTTTCACAGAGAGGAAGGGAGAGAGATAGACAGTTAGAAACATCGATGAGAGAGAGACATCGATCAGCCGCCTCCTGCACGCCCCCTACTGGGGATGTGCCCGCAACCAATGTACATACCCTTGACCGGAATCAAACCTGGGGCCTTTCAGCCCGCAGGCCGACGCTCTATCCGCTGAGCCAAATCGGTTTCGGCGTGAAAGCATTTTGAAACAAAGAAACATATAGTACCATTATGTGTGTACATTTCTTTGTTTCTTTTACAGGTTTTTGCATCTCCCTCTCTCATGTTATACCTGATTACTTTATGAAAAGTTTAGACATAGTAGTCAAAATTCCTGTGGTGTTTTTCTGAGGGGCGGTGTCACTAATACATAGCAATAGCTCAAGTATGGGCTGATGGTGACTTTTCCAAGACCCCCTGCCCAGATTCCAGATATGAAAGGGATTGGCAGATTTTAAGGAACCTTTGCAATCACTGCAGCTTGGATCTCTCTGATTATGCTGTTGGCATTACAGAGTTTTGTTCCTTAGGAATGAGAGAACATGTCATAGACAGCCAGGAGCCCGCCCATCCATGATGTTGTTAGCACTGCAGGTGGCCAGTCTGTGTGGACCCTGAACCTCAGCAGCCAGCTGTGATTTTAAAAAGATTTAGACTCTTGATATGTGCATCCAATAGCCAAAAAAAGCACAAGATACTCCCTACATTTGGAGAGAATACAAATAGACTTGAGGTGATGAGGACAAATTTAACAGAGGGAGCTGGGGAAGTGTAGATTTCAACGAGGATCAAAAGTGGTTTGTCAGTAATTTAATTTCTGTTTATTGATTGTCAGCTAAGCCTGAATGATTTGAATACAAAAATCCTGCTTTGTGGGAATCTCAGAAGCTCAGAATGTTGTTGTTTTGGGATATTTGTTTATTAGGAGTTTTTGGAGTTTTTTTTTTACATACAAAAATATGCCTTGCATGAAATGATCTCTTTGGAAGATCTAAGATAATTCCTTTAATATCATCATCATGTTTAGAGTGCTCAGATTTTATAGAGGGTTCTTTGGGCAGTTATCCTACTGAATATAACATCTAGAACAATAATCCTATCTAATAAAAGAGTAATATGCAAATTAATATCACTCCACTCTGCTACACCCACAAGCCTTGCCCACCAGCCAATCAGGAGTAAGTATGCAAATTAACCCAACCAAGATGGCTGCAGCCACAGAGCGAGCAGGAGGCTTGGGTTTCCCAGCAATGGAGGAAGCCAAGCTTTCTGCACACCCTGGCAGGTCCAGGCCTCCACTCAAGGCTACAAAGTTTCAATTATAGGAGATAAATAAATCCCAACAAAAATGGCTGTGACCACGGAGTTAGCAGGAGGCTTGACTCTGCTCAAGCCTAAAAAAGTTTTAATTATAAATCCCAGATACCAGGGCCTCCACTTGGGTTGCCGGGGAGCGTGGCCAGCCTGAAAACCACTACAAGTCCCTCTCCCAGGGTGCCCCAAGGGAACCCCCACCCTAATCCAGAACACCCTTCAGGGCAAACCAGCTGGTCCCCACCATGCACCAGGCCTCTATCCTATCTAATAAAAGAGTAATATGCAAATTGACCATCACTTCAAAACAGAAGATGGCTGCCCCCATGTGGACACAAGATGGCCACCACAAGATGGCCAGCAGGGGAGGGCAGTTGTGAGGGACCAAGCCTGC
This sequence comes from Lasiurus borealis, assembly GCA_004026805.1. NCBI lineage: Eukaryota > Metazoa > Chordata > Mammalia > Chiroptera > Vespertilionidae > Lasiurus > Lasiurus borealis. Next base: position 20,495 of record PVJN01003469.1, on the reverse strand, counting down.
AAGGGAGGGCAGTTTTGGGTGATCAGGCCAGCAAAGGAAGGCAATTGTGAGGGATCAGACCTGCAAGGGAGGGCAGTTGGGGTGATCAAGCCTGCAGGGGAAGGCAGGGGTGACCAGGTCAGCAGAGGAGGGAAACTGAGGGTGACTGGGCCTGTAGGGAAGGGCAGTTGAGGGGGACCCAGGCCTATAGGGGAGAGCAGTTAGGAGGGCCAGGCCTGCAGGGGAGGGCAATTAGGGGTGACCAGGTCTGCAGGGAAGGGCAGTTAGGGATGACCAGGCCTACAGGGGAGGGCAGTTAGGGGCAAACAGGCTGGCAGGGGAGTAGTTAGGCATCAATCAGGCTGGCAGGAGAGTACTTAGGGGGTGATCAGGCTGGCAGGCAGAAGCAGTTAGGGACAGACATGAAGGCAGGCAGGGGAGTTGTTGGAAGCCAGCAGTCCCGGATTGTGAGAGGGATGTCTCACTGCCTGTTTAGGCCCAAATCTGGCAGTTGGACAACCCTCGATGGGTCCTAGGTTGGAGAGGGTGTAGGCTGAGCTGAGGGACACACACCCCCACACATGAATTTCGTGCACCAGGCCTCTAGCTGTATAATAATAGTTAGGCTATAGCTATAAAAATAGCTAGGCAACCTACATTTATTCTTTCTAATTCTCACAGCAATTTCAAGGTTGATGTTATTATTTCCATTTAACTCAGAATGCAGAGAGACAAAAATTACCCATCCATGATCACACAGCAGTAAGTGGCTGTGCCTCAGTTTATCCGACTACAAAGCATGCCATTGTTCCACACTGAGTCACAAGATTTTTAGATTACAGATTTTAAGTTTGCTCTTGCCTAGAACCTTAGTAAAATGAAGGCCTAAAAGCCTCAGAATGAAGTTGTCCAAACTTTCATTTAGAAAAGCTTATCAGAAATGCTAGACTGATTTCCTGGGACTGAGGACATAGGAATCAAATTGGAGTCCATATCCAATTTAATCAATGGCTCTGTTGACCAGGAATGCTTTCTTCCCAACCCTTATATCTGTAAGGTTCGGCCACCAGCTTTAACTGACGTAAGCAGAAAGGGACACATTGGCTCATGCCCCTGAAAAAGACACTGGAGTAGTTCCCACTCTCTGAGCACAAGGGCTGGGCCTCGAACTAGTCCTCCAGGCCCCCAGGTGTTGCTCTCTTGCCACTTGTCTACGTGATCGTTCTGCAGACAAGTTGTCTTCACGTGATGGGAAGGTGGCTGCTGGCCACCATAGCTCCAGGCTTACATCTTCCTCCCTTTATCTCTTGAAGTGTATTTTTATATTTAAGTTCTTCATCTGCTGTTACAGAAGATCTGTTTCTGAAGGTATATGTTGCCTAGTTTCTCAGGGTCTTGTTTGGTTTTATGTTTTGCTAGTTTCCAGAATCTGCTATCTTGCTTCTCTAGGGTTGACTGTGGCAGAGGGAGCCATCAGCTTATGCTACCTTACCATCTTAGTAGGAACCACGTGTCTCTGTTAACTCACCAACCCTCCTGATTCACACATTCACTGCAGCAGAAAAATGTCTCTCCAGATGTTTGCATACCAGTCCCAGGGAAGGACTCAGGATAGTTCTGTTTGAGCTGTGTGCCCCCTAGTGACTTGCATGAGAGTTCTGCTACCTGGAGAAGGAGGGAAAGATGGCCTAAGCAATTGGCAGTAACACAATCCCAATCCCGTTCCAGAATCTACACTGATGGTGCCAGCTACAATGTGTACCAGCTCCCAGGAAATGCCCTAGTGCTGAGCACACACCACCCACAGCCATTGGGACTCTTGGGCTTGATTTGATGCCAGGTGCCCAATATGCAGCTTACCACTACCCCTGGCATATGAAATAAATTGGCTTTAGACTTTTATCTCACTGTAGATGTTTGAATGTTGCCTTCTTTGCTAATGCTGAGAGAGAGAGAGAGTGAGAGAGAGAGAGGACAAACTTTGAGCAATATTTGAATACCTCATACTCTGATGTAGCAGGAAAAGATCTGTTTATGCTTGACACATTCTCTGAGGGACAGTAAAGCATACTTTATAGCGAGCTATAAAGCACCCCCCAAAAAAGTTATGCTTTATGAACGTATCCGTCATCATTTCCATTTGGCATGATATTGGTAGGATTTATCCTGGAGGCAGAAACGAGCCTGGCAGTTATGCAGCAAGGATATTTTTGCTTTCTGCTGTGGGTGTGCGATAGAATATATTATTCTAACAATAAAGTATTTGCTAGCTGTTTGTTATACGTGCTGGGCAAATATAGTGATTACCCGAGGCTTTCATACAGGTGGAAGTGGATCTCGTTAATGCTCTACTTTCTTCTCTCCAACATGCTGAAACCCAGAGGGAAGCCCAAAAGATATCTGTTCAAAACTACACAAAAGAGCGATGCCTTCAAAGTGAATAAATGAGGCATTAAAAACAGTGCGTGGGAAATTAAAAACCTTTAGAGTAGCAACAATAATACCTCTTAAATATATCCAGATACATATGTGCATTTATATTAGTTTTTATAGTGCACGAAAGGAAATCCTTAGTAGCACTATTGGGACTGCTAATAATGTTCAATTATCTGAGACCCACGTAAAGGGAACAAACAAGTTCTCGCTTCCATTCACAGTCAGTGGAATTCCTTTCTTGATTATGATCCAAAAGGAATATCTTCCAAAGAAACCCAGCAAAAGTCATGGAATCATCATAGCTATTTTTATAGAAGTTGAAAAAAAAATGTGAATTGGAATATAGCATACGGGAGGTTCGCTTAACTGTGATTCATAATGTTCCCAGGTCACACACCTTTTTGACAATGGAGCCACTGTCTTCTTTGCTGTGTTCATGGCAGTCTGGGGTAAGTGTTCCACATCCGTGGAACTTGAGTTTCCCTCATATGCTCTCTGATATGTTCCTTTAGAGATCTGACTTTGGCCCAGCTCTCGTGGCTTAGTGGTGGAGCATCGACCTGTGAACCAGGAGGTCATGGTTCTGAGCCTGTCAGTAATTTGTGAATGAAGTGTGTCTCAAATTTTGAAAAGAAGTTCTTTTAATCCTCACCCAATGATATTTTTTTTCCATTGATTTTTAGAGACAATGGAAGGGAGGGGGAGAGACAAAGAGAGAAAAACATAGATGTGAGAGAGACATGTCCATCGGTTGCCTCATGCATGTGCCCTGACCGGGCCTGCAACTGAGGTACGTGCCCTTGACTGGAATCGAACCTGGGACCCCTCAGTACACGGGCTGATGTTCTCTCCACTGAGCCAAATCAGCTAGGGCTGAAAATAAATTTGATAATAATTGGCTTTTTATTTCTAGATATTTGCACTATTTTATCTTTTGTAATCTTATTTATATGCTGAGTGCCATGAGTCTCCTCATGAGTCATCAAACCTGGAGGTGGCCTTGGAGACCCCCGACACAACGAGACTCTCAGGAAGGTTGCCAGTGGAAAATGGCCACTCTGCATTGGCACATGTCTGGGTTGTGGGCTCAATCCCCAGTGTGGAGCATGCAGAAGGCAGCCGATTAAAGATTCTCTCTCATCATTGATTTTTTTATCTCTCTCTCCCTCTCCCTTCTTCTGTGAAATCAACAAAACTATATTTTAAAAAATAGAGACTCTGACTTTGGATTTTGAAAGAAAGAAGCTGGAGTAAATTCAGTTGCTTGTTCTATTAGACACAAGCTGATAAATAATTCATTTGGCTTACTTAAAAAGTGATATTGTAAAGGAGAAACATGTCTGCTTTCTTTTAGACCTTCAACAGTTACATCAGCATTTTATTTTTTTAAGTAAAATTTGCCTGCTGTTGGAGATAAAACAGAAAAATATGAGATCCAAATACCCATCTCAGGATGTGTATAGATTTTTTATTGTGTGTGGGATCTTTTAATTAGGCTAGTGTATGAGTAACCACATCTGGTTTTCTTCCAATTCTGGTCAAAATGACTCCCTATAAACAAGAGCTACTTAAAAGGCTGAATTGAGTCCTTTTTATGTAAGTTCAAGCAACAGCCCCATAACAATGAGGTCTGATGGAACATTCATTTAAAGAATTAATCCAAAGTTATATAACCCATTTCTTTGTAAAATGAGTCTCATTTTAATGGGTTATCTTCTTAGTCAAATAATTATAAAGCATTAAGTTAATAGTATAGAAAAGATCCTGGACAAATTCATAGTGAACAATGAATGATGGTTACCTTTGGAGAGGAGAATTCGTGGAAAGTTAAGTGTGAACAGTGACAAGAGACAAACATTTTTACACTATATATTTTCAGTTTAATTTGAATTTGAATTTTTTTCAATGATTTATGTGTTTTTTTTTAGAATTTACAATACCAAATCTGAATTTTGATGTTCCCAAACGCCACTTACTCGAGGCTCAGGCTCATGTTGTTCCTTCTGTCTGGAATGAATATCAGCATCTTTCCCATCTTTTTGGGCCTAGATGAAATGTCATCTGCTCCAGCCAGAAGTTCAAAGTTTCTTCTTTGAACTTTTGTAGTATTTTGTCCATATAATTTTGGTGGAAAACATATAATTTATCTTCCTCGAGGACCATTATTATCACAGGAGAACTCTTGCATTTCTTTTAAGACAGAGAGATTCATATTGGATGGATGGATGGATGGATGGATGGATGGATGGATGGATGGATGGATGATTGGATGGATGGATGAATGGATGGATGGATGGATGGATGGAAAAACAGAAACGAGAAAAGGGAAAGAGAAGGAAATTGCCAAAAGGTTTTATGAGATGAAAGTGTTTAAATAATCTTCGATGAGTGGAAATAAACTAGTAGAGCCCTGTTCTCTTGAGGAGGCTGGCTTACCTAGATATCTTCAAAGGAAATTTGTCCCACCCATCACAGCTAGCTCTGTTAAATGGACATATTTTGATTTCTGTGACTTCAGCCCCTTTCAGCCAATGAGTATTTGACCCAAGGTCAGTCAAACCCCAGGTTGGTGAATGGCCTGAGAGAAGACCTGACATTCTACATTCTCATGAATGTAGGGTGAGAAATGCAGATAGAGACAGGAAGTTAGCAGTGGGAACTGACAGGAAGGATGCAGAGCTGGTGGGGAGGAGGAAGAGAGAGATTGAGATTGACTATCAGATAGAAGTAGGGACCAGGAGGAATTATGAGAAGGCTGAAGTTATGAGAAATCAGAACCCACAGATAAGCAACAAAGAGCTAGTGGAAAAGATACAGATGCAGGTGCAGAAGCCAAATGGTGGCCATCTGGGAGAAAATGTGGAACAATCCCCCACAGAGAAGCAAAGAGTGTAGCCACGCCATCTTATTGGTGGGGTATCGGCATGAAGACCAGAGTCTCTTTGTGACTATGGTGTCTCAAGCTGCTGGCTTCTGGTTGCTGTCTCTGAATAGGCGCATCTTTGATGCCCATACAAGTCCTGCCTCCCTTGGTGGAAAGCCCTCACTATTTGTGTGTCTCTGTTCCTTGCAAACTAAGGAAGCCAATCATTAACAGAGTTTTGGCTCCTGGGCTGAGCTCTCAGATCAAGAATGTGTATTTGATTTTTTCTAGAACATATTAGTATCAGTAACCATGATCAGGAAGTATAATAAGCCAGCCAGCCACTGCTTAAACTTTGCCATGATTACAAGTGAGGAGACTTTAAAAATATATATGTATTTCTTAAATCAGTGGTTCTAAAACTTTTTGAAGTCATAGCACACATAGAAAATGATAATATTTTCACGGTATACTGATGCATGTGAAGGAGCATGTGCACGGCCTGGGATAATACTGCTGAAGGACCCTAGCCCCAGCCACCTTGAGGGCTGAAGGGATTATTACCTGTTGCAGGCCTATAGTCCGTTCCTTTCATACCCATTAAGAAGTTCTGCTTTGATCTACTAGTCTACTGCATAATGTTTAATGCTTCTGTAGAGAGAAATCTATTCTGGAAGAATTTACATACAAAACTTTCTTCCCCACTTGAATGTTTCACCCACTTTAGATATGCTTTGACTGAAATAATGTTTTCCTCTATAGTTTTCTCCCTGAGGCTATATATAGGAGTGAGGTTCTGATATAATGACTTTTGTCTATAAAACAGTGATTATCATCTCCACCTCTCACTGAATACCACCGTGACAAAGGAGGTTGTATCTCTTTCTTGCAAATTGGAATGTTTTATGCTTGGCATAATAAATGGGTTTGATTTTTATCCTGCCAATCTCAACTGATTGATTGGTGGTGACTCCCTATAGGATGGAGTTGGGGAAGCTTCTGAGGAAGGAAGTAGGTGGGTTGGAGGTTTGACAGTCCTTGTACCTTGGAGGGTAACTCAGTAAGACTCTGACAGATGTTTTGTTATAACCCTTGGGCACAAGGGAACGTTTGGGGTTCATTTCAGCAATGTAAGCCTGGAATAATTCATCCTTTTATCTTCTAAATTGCTTTGTTCTAGTTGACAACTTATTGCTTAAATCTTATATTGTTCCCAGAAAAATAATGAGAAAAAGAATGATTTACACCAGGTGTTTCTTTATAGATAGGGCTAATGCCTTCTGTAAAAATCTGGAATGGTCAGCAATAATAACAATCATAATAATATACACTAATTGAGGGCTTATTTGGACACTGTGTTACACTTTGTACAATATCATCTCAGTTCATCTTTATAACAACCTTTGAAGAAAGTACTAGTACTATTATTATACTCATGTGATAGATGAGGAAACTAAGGCAGTAGCTAGAAAATGGCAAAGCCAAGACTTCAACAGGCAAGTCTCAGCTCCTAGAGTCTACTCCCAGGATCAGATATTCTGTGTAACCTGTGTATGTTTCAGAACTCTGAACTGTCAGATAAAAGCCCCATTGCTTTGCGATGATATGGTCTATAAAAGTGTGTCAATCCTAATGGAACCCAGTTTTATCTCAAGATCATTCTTTTAAAAAATACATATTTGTATTGATTTTAGAGAGGAGAAAAGAGACGGGTCAAGAGATAGAAACACCGATGAGAGAGAAACATCAATTAGCTGCCTCCTACGTGCCCCTACTGGGTATCGAGCCTGCAACCTAGGCATGTGCCCTGACCAGGAATCAAACCTATGACCTCTTAGTTCATAGACTGACACTCCACTATTGAGCAACCCTGGCTGGGCAAGATCATTCTTTATGATTAACAAGTCACAACATTTAAGGAAAGAAACTTGATTTTTGAGACATTGCTCCATACGAAGATATTGAGACCAGATGTAAGAGGTTTACAAGACCCGGGAAGACATGGGTTGATGTGCTTGTTTTGTTGCCTTTTGCTTTGTGTATTCACTAGAGGAACAGTAAGGCTCCTTCTGGAAACAGTCTGTAGCAGCTGCGCACGGCCTTTGTGTGGAGCTAGAACTCCATTACCGTTGTTTCTCTTCACAGGTCTGTGGTGCAGGGCCTCCTGGAGATATACTAGGAGCCCAGGGCTCTGGGCTTGAGCCAAGTGGCTCTTTCCTGTGAGCTCATTTTTGTTCAGAAAGATTCAAGGGACAAACCAATTCTGGTCTGAATTGGTTTTTCTCCTTAGGAGGGGGGAGGGGGCGGGGAATGAGTCATTAGGGAGCTAGATGTTGGTGAAGACTCGTCAGCAAGCAGATGATTCCCCTCTGTTCTTCATTTACTAGTATGTTTTTCCTCTCCTTCTGTTTTGTCCTACTTTAAGGGTTGGCCAAAGTTAAATTATTCCCACTAAACAAACGAATCAAGGTTCTTAAAGACTATGGTTCTTTTTATTCACATTCAAAGGTTCTGAGCCTGTCAGTAATTTGTGAATGAAGTAGGGCTCAAATTTTGAAAAGAATTTCTTTGAATCCATACCCAATGATATTTTCCATTGATTTTTAGGGACAATGGAAGGGAGGGGGAGAGACAAAGAGAGAAAAACATAGATGTGAGAGAGACATGTCCATCGGTTGCCTCATGCATGTGCCCTGACCGGGCCTGCAACTGAGGTACGTGCCCTTGACTGGAATCGAACCTGGGACCCCTCAGTACATGGGCTGATGTTCTCTGCACTGAGCCAAACCAGCTATGGCTGAAAATAAATTTGATAATAATTGGCTTTTTATTTCTAGATATTTGTACTATTTTATCTTTTGTAATCTTATTTATATGCTGAGTGCCATCAGTCCTCCTCACGAGTCATCAAACCTAAAGACGACACAGTGAAACTCTCAGGAAAGTTGCCAGTGGAAAATGGCCACTCTGCGGTGGCACCTGTATTAACCTCCACAGACATCTATTTAATTTCCTTCTCCAAGAATTAAGCACTTGATTAGTTTAGGTGTGGCTTCCTTAACAACTATAATTACTCTGAATTTTTCAGATTTTGGAAAGGTGCTATGCCATATGTATTATATAACACTCAGCAGATCTGGGAAGGACCCCATATTCAAATACATTCATATGGCTGCTTTTAATGTGTGGATTTCCTTGCAGAGAGGGATAAATGGAGGCGATTGGTTATTGTAATGTCAGTCCAGGTTAGAACTTGCCACAAGATGAGTTTATGCTAAACTTTTAGGAGTAAAGGAGCAGAACTTAGAATTTTTAGATCATTTTGAATTTTAGCATTTCATATAGAGAATTTAGACCTATATTGCCATTTTTCTTTTGCTTAGCACAGTGGTTCTCAACCTTCCTAAGGCCGCGACCCTTTAATACAGCTCCTCATGTGGTGGTGACCTCCAACCATAAAATTATTTCCGTTGCTACTTCATCACTGTAATTTTGCTACTGTTATGAACTGTAATGTAAATATGGGATATGCAGGACGTATTTTCATTGTTACAAATTGAACATAATTAAAGCATAGGGATTAATCACAAAAACAATATGTAATTATATATTGTGAAATATTTCTTTCTAATTACAAATAAATGAAATTTTGTCTTGAATCGTGGTGTAGCATGGGTAACAGTCTTCATGTGACAACAGTAAACTACATTGCTACACTTTGCTACACCGAAGAGCGGTCTGTTGGTTCCTAAGACCATGGGAAATAGGTGTTTTCCACTGGTCTTAGGTGACCCCTGTGAAAGGGTCGTTCGACCCTCAAAGGGGTTGAGACCCACAGGTTGAGAACCGCTGGCTTAGCAGGACATGGAGAGTTAGAAAAATTCATTGATTTGCCTGAGTAGTATAGGTTGTGTCTGAACTAGATTTCAAACGTAGGATTGAAAGTCTAGGTCATATGCAGCGAGCTCTTAACTATTATCATAATAGTCTTTCCAGTTACTCATTTTAAAATATATATGCTTTGTGTCCGAATGCCATAAGTGGGGAGGTAATGTGAGGGCAAGCCAGCATAAGAAAGATGAAAGTAATTATCTTCCTTTGGAATGGGCATTCGGATATTTACATTTCCTCATGGAATGAATTTCAAATACATGACATTCTTGCCTCTGCAAGTCTAACTTCACAGCAAGCCCAACAGAGTTAGATGCATCAGCTCTGCCTCCCACGCCATCCCTGTGGTATCCTTAGTTACAGTTGCCCTCAAAGTTTGTGTGTGTGTGTGTGTGTGTGTGTGTATGCGTGCCAGTGTCACTCATTTGGTTTGTGACTTCTGAAGCAGCAAGATTGTGTCTTGATTTTTTTTTCACCTCTCTGTCATTGTAGAGTGCTCAATAATTCATTTGAGCAGATCTTTTAAAATAGAAATGAGTAGAAAGTTATTTTGCCTAGGTAAGGATTACCCCCAGATTTCCCTGAGTGGGGACACCAACATTTGTTGGGGAAGGTTCCTAACAGAATTTATACACATTTGCCTTCTCTGTGACAATAAAGATGTGGTTTGTTGAAAAAGAGAAGCCATAGGATTTCTTCCTCCCATAAAATAGCTTCCTTCAACGAAATAGGAAAAAATACATTTTACATATTTTACAATGGTACCTCGAGATACAAGTGCCCTAACATATGAGATTTTTGAGATACGAGCCATCGAGCGAGCGATTTTTGCTTTGAGATACGAGCAACATATGAGATAGGAGTAATCGCACAGATCAGCTGGCTGCACAGGACCCACCAGTTTACCACGACTCGAGCTTCTCATAGTTTCCCACGCCTCAAAGTTATGGAACGAATTAAACTCGTATCTCGAGGTACCACTGTATTTCCTGCAAGGAGGATTTGGGGGACATATCATCACTGCCAATCAAATACTGCTGATTTTTATTTTTGCCTCTGCCTCTGACTTTTAAAAATAAACATGCAAGCAGTTTTAAAGGTGTTAGTAACCTAGTTTTCTGTTTTCTTACATCCTGAGAGCCCTGTCATTCTAATACGTCTGTTCTGCTTCGACTTGCAAATCCGCTTAATTTATTCTAAATAAAATCTCTAATCTTTTATTATGCATGATACAGGCTTGGTAATTCTCCAAAAACATTCCTGCTTATGTTAGATTATCGGGAGGTTCTGGGGCTCAAGGATGCTTCCATAAACAGCTCTCATTCTTTGCAACGTCTTCATTATTTAGCGGCACAGTTAACAGCATTGCTTTATGTTCAAATGTTCGTGTCTTTCTGTGCTTGTTCCAGCAACAGTTTTCCTGGAGTTTTGGAAAAGACGGCGAGCAGTAATTGCTTATGACTGGGATTTGATAGACTGGGAAGAGGAAGAGGTTTGTATCATTCACACCGGAATTTTTAAAAAGCGGATCGCCAACAAGTACACAGTCCCCTTCAGTTGTCACTTCCTGCACTGTGAGAGAAATCAGGTTTACTCAAAAAGCATTCCAGTATCTGTTTTTGCAGAAAACTCTTAAATAGTCTAGAAACCACTAACAGAATTTTAAAAAAATTGTGGGGTGTTTTTTTTGATTGATTAGTGCAGTGGTCAGCAAACTCATTAGTCAACAGAGCCAAATATCAATAGTAAAACGATTGAAATTTCTTTTGAGAGCCGAAAACCAACTTCTGCGCACAGGCCATGGTTTCAATCACACTGTACATCCATGCCTGCACGTGGTATTTTGTGGAAGAGCCACACTCAAGGGGCCAAAGAGCCACATGTGGCTCATGAGGTGCAGTTTGCCGACCACTGGCTTAGTGGAATCGAAGTCTGTAGTAAGTAAATCACTTTACTTTAAGGTAGAGGCATCCAAATGATCGGGAATAAGATTCGTTTAGCTTTCTTCAATATTATCCATTGCTTCACTTCAGCAGAAGGAGGGCAATAGTTTAACAACCTTAGGCACAGGGAAGCAAATGCCCTCTAAGACAGTGGTTCTCAACCTTCCTAATGCCGCGACCCTTTAAGACAGCTCCTCATGTTGTGGTGACCCCCAACCATAAAATTATTTCCGTTGCTACTTCATAACTGCAATTTTGCTACTGTTATGAATTGTACTGCAAATATATGATATGCAGGATGTATTTTCGTTGTTACAAATTGAACATAATTAAAGCATAGTGATTAATCACAAAAACACTATGTAATTATATATTGTGAAATATTTATTTCTAATTACAAATAAATGAAATGTCTTGAATAGTGGTGTAGCATGGATAACAGTCTTCATATGACAACAGTAAACTATATTGCTACACTTTGTTACACCGAGGAGAGGTCTGTTGGTTCCTAAGACCATGGGAAATAGGTGTTTTTTGATGGACTTAGGCGACCCCTGTGAAAGGGTCGTTCCACCCCCAAAGGAGTCACGACCCTCAGGTTGAGAACCGCTGCTCTAAGAGAACTAACTGTTCCTGGGGAATGTTTCCCTGAGCTCTCCAGGACCCTGGACAGAGCCCAGGCATGCGCAAAGTCAGCATCACCTATAGTGGGAAATGCGGGAGGAGCTGCCTCCTCGATGGGTGTGGCTAAATGAGGGCCAGCTCTAGATAAGTCTGTCAAGGAGAGGTAACCTCATACTCAACTTCCCCCCACACCTCCCAGCTCCACCACTGTCCCCTTTTAGTCCAATACACTGTGCCCTCTCCTAACCTAGGTCTGGTCTTCATGCTCTTCTCGCCCCTTTCCTGTCAGAAGTCTCTCATGCACCCTTGCTGGTCTTAGTCACCATGACAGACCTTACTTCCCTTGTCAGCCCCATCTGATCCAGGCCTGAACTCTTCTTTCCTTCATGATCTCTTATCTTCCTGAATCCCATTTCTCGGGAGCCTTGTGTTGGCAGAAAAATCTGATAAACTAATCACATGTGATGTGATTATGGGTATTAATGGATGTTTTCCTGCTATGCATATATTTTTATATATATTAAAAGGAATATTCTAGGAACACAAATGAGAATTTTAGCCCTATGGTTGGCTTGGTGGTGGAGATCATTTTGAAAGGTATTTTTGTTTTTCTTCATACCTGGTGACCTTTTCTCCTTGTGCCCTTGAACACATTTGGGCAGTTCTAGATCTGGAAATAAGACTGGGATTTCCAGCAATCGTTGTTTGTTGGGTAAGGACTCCATCATGTTTTTGTAAGTAATCCCCAGTAAACAGTTTCTGAACTGTTCAGGTGACTGGAGTTTAGCGACAGCTTCCAGGCCACATGGGGACTTCCCCCCAGGTGAAGCTGTTCTGCTGTTTCTTGTCACATGTGTTCATGGGAACGACTTTCAAATGGGATGGGAAATGTTATTTCCTGGGAATCTGAGTCACCACCGAGCAACTCTGTCATCTGGGGCAAGTTCATCTTTGGATTTTTTCCAAAGAAAAGAGGTGTTTCTAAATTTTCCTCTTTCAATGATGCTGTATGGAATTATTAAATAAGTTGGACAAAACCAGTCTAAACGTCACTGTTGGCACTTTTGGTGGGTCCCAGGCATGGGTACCCTAAGGATAAATATCTCTTGTAAGTCTGGAGCCCTCTCTCTTCCCAGCCATGTTAAAAAACTTGAACCAGCCCTAGCTGGTTTGGCTCGGTGGATATAGTGTGGCCTGCTGACTGAAGGGTCCCAGGTTCGATTCCAGTTGGGGCACGCTCCCCGGTTATGGGCTTAATTCCAAGTAGGGGACCTGTAGGAGGTGGCTGATCAGTGATTCTCTCTCATCATTGATGTTTCTCTCTCTCTCTCTTTCTTTCTCTCTGAAATCAATAGGTATACTTAAACAAAACCAACCAACCAAACAAAAACACATATCTAAATGCACAGAAGTTGTTTTTTTTTAATTTTTGAACCATTCTTTGCTCTTGCCAGATGGCTCAGTAGGTTGGAGCATTATCCCATTCACCTATTCAATCCCCAGTCAGAGCACTTATGGAAAGCAAGCAATCAATTTTTCTGTTAGGGGTTAGCCAGTGACTCGGGCTATGATAGAATTCACAACTAAAAGAACAGATGCAGAGAGGAAGTTTTTTTTACTTTCCATGAGGGGAAAGGGTCAAGGTATCACTAGTCAACACAGGTTCTCCCTTTTAGATCCTGGCTTTGCTCTGGGACCAGGAAGGGAGGAGGATTTTGGGCTGAAGTTGAGCAGGTACCGGGGGGTTTGTCTTGAAAAGTTATAGTTTGTTTTTCAGGAGACAGTCTGGCAGGTGTCCTAGGGAGGTGTCTTATCAGTATTTTTCTCAAACCTGGAAAACATGCTTAGAGTAAAAGTTATGAAGAGTTCAGAAGAGACTTACTGACGGGGAGGGGAGAAGAGAACTTTCTACTAACTAGAAACTCCTTGGTGTGAATTATCCCAGAGTTGTAAAAATAGCAGGGAGGAGGGGAAATGCAAAAATGTAGCCTTGATAGTAGCTTGCCTTGTCTTGCAGTTTTAACAGAGGAGCTGTTTGACTCAGAGGAGCTAACAATCATGGGGTTTAATTACCAGGTGCTTCTCATAAATTGTGGAAAGCCACAGCAAAAAAAAAAAAAAAAAAAAAGCCTTTTTCCTGTCCTTACTGGTTCTCTCTCACAGCAAAGCAGCAAAGTTTCTCTCTCTCTTTCTCTCTACCTCTGCCTCTCTCCTTTTTTCCCTCTCTCCCCTCCCTCCCCTTTCCTCTCTCTAAAATCGATATATAATCCTCAGGTGAGGATTAAAAAAAAAAAGCCTGAACCATTCTTGCACTCAGCATACATTTTGCAGGGCCTGCCTCAGTAGCCATGAAAGTTCCAGTTCTCAGTTTGAGACTCACTGTAGAAATGTCTCTTCTAGCCTGTGCTGTGCAGTTTGCTGCCCAGACTTGCTACATGCCTCCTTGAGGGGTCAAGCAGGGCATTAGTGTGCCAGGGCTGCAGTTAAAAAGTACCACATGGGTGGCTTAAACAACAGAAATGTATTGTCTTAGAACTCTGGAGGCTGGAAGTCGGAGATCAAGGTATCAGCAGGGTTGGTTTTTTCTGCAGCTCTCTGGGAAGAACCTGTTCCAGGCCCTTCCCCTTGGCTTGTGGATGCCCATCTACTCCCTGAGCCTTCTCGCTGTCTTCTCTTTGTGTCTCTGTCTAAATTTTCCCTTACGAGAACACTAGTCATATTGGATTAGGAGCAACCCTAATGGCCTCATTTTATCTTAATTACCTCTGCAAGGACCTTGTTTCCAAATGCAATCACATTCGGAGGTCCTGTGGGTTAGCACTTCAATAGATAAAGTCATGTGGGGGACAAATTCGGGTGATAAGACCCAGGAAGACAGGCCTGGCTCCATGAATGGCCTTAGTTGCTTGATGATGAACTCAACAGCCTGATAAATTAAAAGTTTCCCAAAGAAGCAGATTATTCTAGGTCTGGTCTACTTACATCATTAAGTATAACTGCCTAGAGTAAAGGGAAAGAGGCAGGAGCTGTTTCTATGTCCCCCTTCCCTTCCCTATGACCTGCCCCTGAGTGAAGTCCAGCACTGGGCACAGCCAGGCTGCGGTGCCTGCTACACGTTCTTCACACTCTTCCATCAGCTGCTGCTTCGATTTCTGCAGGTCCCTTCACCCAAGTCTTGAGTGTTTCCACCTAGATCGGCTCAATCTCCATTTCACCGGGTTTTCCGCTCACTTTCTCTCCTCTTGTTAGACACTCAAAATACAACATGTATTTAATTAACTGGAACGACTTCAACAGACCCTCTTGCTGATTACCTTTTTCCTAATCCCATAATTGCTTTTCACATTAGATGGGGCCCCAACTAATTGAAATAAAATCTCAGCTTGATTTAGAAGTGGCGGAGCATTGATGTTAGCTGGATTTGAAAGGGATTTAGTTTGTTTTCGATGCCAATTAAGAAGACATTTAAAATCTGTGCTTAACATGAATGACTCCTTTAGGGGCTTATTTTTAAAAATAGAGAAACCATTGTTTTCTATGCCTACATTTAAAAAAAATATATTGGAGAATACGAAGAGTTGGATCACCATTATAACTCATACGATGAGCCCTACCTGGTTTTGCTCAGTGGATAGAGCTTCGACCAGTGGATTGAGGGGCCCCAGGTTTGATTCCTATCAAGGGCATGTATGCACCTTGGTTGCAGGCTTGATCCTGTCCTGGGACCCATGAGGGAGGCAACCAATCTATGTGTTTCTTTCACATCAAGGTTCTCTCTATCTCTTCCCCTACAGTTCTCTCAAAAAATAAAATAAAAACTCAATCAATAGAAAAATATCATCAGGTGAAGATTTTTTAAAAAGTACACCCATTTAGAGCTCAAAAAAGATGAAGAACAAGCAAAGAAAACTGAGAAACAGCAGCCATTAAGATGAAAATTGAGAAAAACGTAATATAGAACTATGAGAAGAAATTGATGAAAAATGATTGGCTCTATCAAATGCTAAGAGGTCAAGAAACAAAATATAAAAAATTTTAAAAAATAATGAATTCTGAACATTTTGCTGTTCAGAAGCTTTCTTTGTCCTTGTGTCTGTTTCACTTCCTGATCACCAAAGTATAAGCTACTGCGTTGCTTCAAACCACAGGACAGGTGATCCCTTTCCTCCTCTCAGTGTTCTTCAAGCCCAGTTTAATAAGATAATAGCCATCTAACCATTAGTTTTCATCGCCTCGCCTTGACGATAATAAAGACCATCATTCTTTAGATTTTCTTCAAGTGGCCAATTTCCAAACGTTAATACCTGGGTCGCAAGTCCAACTCATTGATTGACCTCTTAATGTAGCAGCTGTGGACTCAGTTTCCCGGGGAGGTAAAAATGATTTTTTTTTCTTATCACGTGTGCACCTCTTCAGAGCATAAAATGTGCCTGTTTGTTTTCTAGGAAGAAATACGGCCCCAGTTTGAAGCCAAGTATTCTAAGAAAGAGCGGATGAATCCTATTTCGGGCAAGCCAGAACCCTATCAAGCGTTTACAGATAAATGCAGCCGGCTGATCGTGTCTGCATCAGGAATATTTTTTATGGTTTGGAACATTTTTACAGAACTCTTTTATTTGTTGCATACAGTACAGACTTGTAGCATGGTAGCAACGCTAATTATGTCAAGCATTTGCATGGTTTTACAAAACATTTTTTTCATGTTCTGTGATTTAATCCTCACAACAACTCCATGAGGTGATATAAGGATATTGTCCCCATATTGCAAGTAGAGTAACTGAGACTCTGGAAGGTTAGGGGCTGTCCAGTTAGCCTGTAAATAGCCAGTAAACTGCCAACAGCTCAGATCCTTTATTTTAATTTAATATTCTTTTGACTTGCCTCTCTATGCCAGGCTGAAAGGAACTAAGAATATGAGCCAGGACCCACAGTAATGTTTTTTCAAACTTTTGTTTTTTTACCATGCCCATGTAGGAAATACATTCTCTGCCATGACCCAGTATGTGTTTTTGCAAATAGGTATATAAAACTAAATAGAATAACTGAAAAATGCTCACCTTTATAACATGTAACAGACTAATTTTCTGTCTTATCATAGTCTTTTTTAATGTTTGATAGAGTCTGACTTTTTTCTGTTTCATTATAATCTTTTTTAATAATCCCCTAAAATTGGTTTCCGTACCCACGGATGATTATATACTTTGAAAAATACTAACTTGAAGCTGGGTTGTTAGCTTTTCCTAAAAAGAGGTCTTTTTGTGATGAACTCTGACCCTGTTAATTACTGAGCAAAACACATGCAGATTTTTCAGGAATGTCATATAAAGGGTAGTTACGGTTCTCCTTCCCTCTTTTCAAATACAAGTGTGTAAACATATATCCTCCCTCAGTAGAGGGGGAAGGACAAAACTACAGCAGACCCAGACCCCTGCCAGCTAAAAGGAAAGTGGGGAAATGAAAGGGTAGGCAGCGCACCCCAATTTCCACAGCTCAGATGGAGATTCAGACCGACGCCTTTTTCAGACACTGCTTTGTAAGTTGCACCATGCCTTCTATAACTACCAAGTTACTGTCTTGGTTTTTATTTCTCGCAACAAGACTTACAAACGTAGATTAAGCTTTCCTTGTTCTCCGGATGAGGAAGCTGGACCATAGGAGACTGAAGCCATGGAGAGGACAGGCTACCTGTCCAGGGTCGACTGCTTAGGTAGTAGCTGAGCCAGGACTCAGACTTGACTTCCAAGTCCCACATGCTGTCCCTTCCATTGTACCGCCACCCTGGTCTGAAATTCAGCATACGTTTCACCCAGCTCCCCATCACCAGCACTTAGATTAAGACATGGACAGTTTTTTCACTTCATTGTCAATTATTACTACTATTTAATAATAATTTGGCCAGTTCCAAACTGGGTTTAGGCCCAAATTTTCTGAGCGTGTCATTCATAGTAAGCCAAAAATAGAGTTTGTGGAGAACAGAGGACATCTATGTAAGCCAAAATAGAGTTTGTGGAGAACAGAGGAATGAATCCATGAAGAATGAAATTTACAATCAGCAAAAGCCTTCCGAAGGCCCAGGTTTAAGATCCAGTTTTTGATAACTAAGTAGGCTAAGGTCTCTACTCTGACATAGTAAATGAGCCACCTAACGAAAGTCAGACAACTTTTTGGCGATTCCCATTCTTTTATAGAGATACTATGACATCTTCAAAGAAAGGTGCCTCAGACCAGTCTGTGTTTATATCTGATTTATAAGAGGTTATGCACCTATCACATAATTGACTTATTCAGCCACAAAGAACGGAACACCTGTAATTATGCTAAGGGGCTGCAGAAACCATGGGCACCTACAGATACCCTCCCTGTCCTGATAGACTGACAGTGATCAGACAGACAAGTTGTTGGGAATGTTAAGGAGGACACCAAAAGAAGGGCGGAGTGTTGTATAACAGACAAAATATTCCAGGGAGTCATGAAAAGGCTCTAATTATGAAGTGGTTAGGAGCCGAGCTGTGAAGGATGAGTGGCAGTAACTAAGCTGTGAGTGAGTGAGTGAGTGGCAGGGGAATGGGTGTGTCAGCATTTTAGGCAAAGGAAACGGCCTGGAAGATTAAGGGTGCTAAGCCCCTGGGGATCAGTGACAGAAGGTCTGGAGTCCCCAAGTGGGGGAAGTGGCACCCAATGGGGCAGAGAGAGTCTTGCAGGTCATCATCATCAGGGCTTCACTTTTATCCTACGCAAAAGGAAACCAGTCAATAGTTCCAAACAGAAGAGTGACATGGCAAGATTCCCGTGATAAATATTTGTTCACCTGCTCAGTCTAATGTGCCGCTTAATAAAAGATTACCCCATAGCCAAAACTGGTTTGGCTCAGTGGATAGAGCGTCGGCTTGCAGACTGAAAGGTCCCAGGTTCGATTCCGGTCGGGGGCATATATCTCAGTTGTGGGCACATCTCCACTGTGGGGCGTGCAGGAGGCGGCTGATGGATGTCTCTCTCTCATCGATGTTTCTAACTCTCTATCCCTCTCCCTTCCTCGCTGTGAAAAATCAATAAAATATGTTTTTTAAAAAAGTAAAAATAAAAGGTTACCCCATAGCTTACAGGGCTTATCAACTTTCAGACACTGTGGTTTTTCCGCCTGAATAAGAAAAAACACAAACCGACGAGAGAAAGGGTTAGCCACAGGGAAAAGGATGCATTTCATCGCGCTTTGTTGAGGCAGGGCCGCATCTGCTTTCTTTTCTTCGGTCATCAGAGACTTTGCCACGTCTCAGGCCACGTGTTCACTGGGTCTCTTCTGTCCCCCCTGCCAGATATGCGTGGTGATCGCCGCTGTGTTTGGGATCGTCATCTATAGGGTGGTGACCGTCAGCACGTTCGCTGCCTTCAAGTGGGCGTTGATCAGGAATAACTCTCAGGTTGCGACCACGGGGACGGCCGTGTGCATCAACTTCTGTATCATCATGCTGCTGAACGTGGTGAGTGAGCGCAAGGCCACCAGCCCAGAGCATCCAACACGTGGGCTGTAGGTGGCGGTTTTCTTCTGTTGCTGGAGGAACCCGGCCTCGGAGAGTGCCCGGGGCATGGGATACACACCGGTCTGGGGACTGAGTCAGAGATTTTCTAGTGTCAGATTTATGGGCAAGGCACTCAGCTTCTCTGAACCTTAGTTTTTTTGTTTTATTTATTTTTTATTTATCCAGTAAGACAACACTAATGTTTCTTGGGGAAATTTAGAAAAAGAATTTATTCTAAAGGCCTGGCTCAGCCCTAACTGGTTTGGCTCAATAGATAAAACATTGGCCTGCAGACTCAAGGGTCCCAGGTTCGATTCCGGTTAAGGGCATGTACCTTGATTGCGGGCACATACCCAGTAGGGAGTGTGCAGGAGGCAGCTGATGGATGTCTCTCTCTCATCGATTGTTCTAACTCTCTATCCCTCTCCCTTCCTCTCTGTGAAAAATCAGTAAATTATATTTTTTAAAAATAATGAAATAAAGGCCCAGCTCAGAATCTGTAACATAGCTTAACAGTATTGGTTCCCCTTTTCTTTGGATTCTGAGTGACGTGAAAGTTGCCAGTAGCCACAGCATTCCTTGAGATGTTGCTTGTGTTGATTTCAAGCTTTTTTCAAATGTATGTTTCAGCCTGGATGTCTCCCTTGAAACCCCCACCCCCACCACACACACACACACACACACACACACACACACACACACACGTCAAACTACCTACTCAACCATCCTCACCTAACATTTAAACCCAGACTCCCCATCTTCCCTCCAGCATCAACCAGCTCCTCCCCCAGGCTGAAAACCTGGGCATTATCCTTGACTCCTGCTGTTACTCTCACTGGCAAAATGTTTCCAGAATTGGATCATACATCGCCAGCTCCCACCTGGGTTATGGCAGTGCCTTCCTAACTGGTCTGGCTTCCATGTTTTTCCTCAATCTGCCCTCATCACAATAGAAAGAGCCAGCTGCTGCTTTTTTTAAGTATATTTTTATTGATTTCAGAGAGGAAGGGAGAGAGAGAGAGACATCAATGACGAGAGAGAAGCATAGATCGGCTGCCTCCTGCACTCTCCCCGCTGGGGACTGAGCCCGCAGCTTGGGCAGGTGCCGTGACCTGGAAGCGAACCATGACTTCCAGGTTCATAGATAAGTGCTCAACCACTGAGCCTTGCCAGCTGGGCCAGAGCCAGCTTCTTATACAGATGTCAGCTATGTTACTCCTCTGTTCACCATGCCCAGCGCCT
>PVJN01003468.1:0-101013 GCA_004026805.1 Lasiurus borealis | reverse complement strand
GTGGACAATAAAGAACATTATAAACTGATGTACAAAAGGATAGATACAGAGGCAGTAAAGCCTCAAACAGACTGAAATTATAGCAGGAAGATTAAAGTTAGGTGGGGTAGATGGGAGATCAATCAAGGGACTTGTATGCATGCATATAAGCATAACCAATGAACACAGACACTGGGGGGGGGTTGGGGTATGCCTGGGATGGAGGGGGGGCATGGGGAAACATGTATAAAAAATTAATAATAATTAAAAAAAAAAGAATTTTATGAGACAGAAAACTGACCCTGATTTTTTAATACCTACTAGAAGGGAGAAAAAATGAGGGGTAGGCCACAAGAGGCAGATCAGGAGAGTGTTCTAAGGATTTGAAACAAGGGTAAGTAGTATGAATTGAATTGGGCAAAAGGCTAAAACTGGTGTGGCAAGATAATTTCACTTATTAATTTTGATGCAGGACTAAATAATTATATTAGTAAAGACTGGCGGGAGATAAAACACTGATGTTAAAATAACTGGGCTGTGTCTCTGAGGCTCTGTTTCATGAATTCTCGGGTAGTAAGAAAATTCATACATTTGCCTCTGAGAACAATAATTCTGACATTAAGTTTTTCAATAATATTTTAACAAACTATGCCTTAAAGTTCTAAATTGACTAGAAATAAGTAAGTACAAGAAAACAATATTTTGTCTCTCTTCACATAATGGCAAAGTATAAGTAAAATGCTGTTTAGGTATAAATTCCAAGCATTCCTTATTTGAAGTAAAATGATGTGGGGGATGCGATTCCATAGATTTAGCAAAAATTCTCTTTCTAAAAGTGATTCATCACCATCAAGTTATTTTGCAATTTCATAAAATGGGTTTCAGTGGCATTTTGAAAAATTAGGAAGGAGGACTCTAACAGAAATAACACAAAGAAAATATTACATAATCCCAAGTGAGATATCAATCTTCACCCAGATGGGCCTTGTGTCTTCATTTATCAGGAAACAAGTCTTCACACAGCTTCCTAACAATCTAAATTTTGATAGACTAAGTAGCCCAGTATTGAGGTAATTTGGGGATTACTCCCAATCATCTGGAATTAATGATTCCCTGTGAAAGATTTGTATGAGAAGGAGTAGCAGAGAAGGAGAGCTATGCAAACCAAGAGTATAGGTGAAAATGGATGGTTTCCCAATCCAGTTTGTTTAGGAACCAATAGAACAGCATCTCTAATATTTATTTCCTAAAGATCTGCACTTCATAAATTATATACATACATAAAAACACACTCACATAAATTCAAACACATACAATACACATATACTTAGATATTGCTTCCTTCTTCTGTATGCTGAATTATGCATTCATATACCTCTTGACCTTTTGTCAGTAGTTTACTTAAGCCTCTTTTCTTGCTATTAAACTACTAGAGGTCTGGTGCACAAATTTGTGCACAGGTGAGGTCCCTTGGCCTGGCTGGCCATCCGGGTAGTAAGGAGTATGGGAGGTTGTTCAGCTGGCAGAGGGGAGGGGCCATGGGAGGTTGGCTGGTCAGGGTGAGGGACGGATAGCAGGAGGTTGGCTGGCTGTGGGATGTTGGCTGTAGGAGTGCATTGACCATCAGGGGGCAGCTCCTGCATTAATTGTCTGCCACCTGGTGGTCAGTGTACATCATAGCAAATGGTTGTTCAGTCATTTGGTCCTAATGGTAGCTTAGGCTTTGCCATCCAATATAATAAAGGGTTATATGCAAATTGACCCTAATGGTGGAACAACCAGGAATGACTGCTCGCTATGATGCACACTCACCACCAGGGAGAAGATGCTCAACAAAGGAGCTGCCCCCTGGTGGTCAGTGCTCAGGCCCGGCTGAGGGACCCCCCTGAGTGCATGCATTTTCATAACTGGGCCTGAGTGTATAGATATTCTATTACTAGTACTACTCACTTCACTTCTAGTGTAGTGAATTATGAGAGGATAGAATTTTCCATAATGAAATAAACTACTTTTGAAGGAAAGTTTAGCCATTTTTAAAAAATATAGTTTGCTTAAGATAATCTGTATGTTTTCTTTATATATATTATTGATTTCAGGGAAGGCAGGAGAGTATGAGAGAGAAAGGAATATCAATGATGAGAGAATATCAATCCTTGATTGGCTACCTCCTGCATGCCCCACACTGGGATTGAGCCCACAACCCAGGTATGTGCCCTGACCAGAAATCTAACTGTGTTCTTCTGGTTCATGGGTCAATTCTTAACCACTGAGCAACCCTAGCCAGGCTGTAAACTTATTCTTTAGATAGCCTGAGCCTTCAGAGGAGAAAAGAAAATCAGGCAGATATTAATTCACACAGGTGAATAGGGATTGTGTTCATTTTGTTTTAAGACCTAAAGTACTCCATTTGGAAGTAGTATCAACCCTTTCAAACCACTACAATACAGTAAGATAAAACTTCTAATTCAAATAGATTTTGGTGATGATAAAAAGAATTTTAAAAAGTGGTCCATGTGATAAAATTTAATTTGCACTATCTTCTTCTTGCCCCAGTCCTTACTTAATCTTCTCCCTCTACACAATTGACCTGAAGGGGATATGTTCTTCTCCTGCTAAAGGCGCTAAAGAAAACTGCCAATATAAAAAACTGTCTATTAAATATGAAGTCGCTCTATTTGGGGATCAACAGGAGTTGGAGACCTCAAAACTCTCCTTGGATGTCAGCAGCAGTTGACAATAATCACTGTTAGTCACTTTGCATATATGATTTACTCCTGATCTCAAAAATCTCAATGCTTAATATGATATAGGAAATTGACACTTTATATTTAAGAAAACTAACAAATACATAGCAAAATATTGATTAAAACTTGTCTTACTCAAGTGTCTGTATTCCTTCAATGTTTTCTTTCCAGAGACAAACTGAAATGACCCATTTTAATTACATTTCTCTTATATGCTCACAGACAGCATTATTCTCAATAAATGAGAAAATTGTTCCCTGCTCTTTGTTCCGAGCTAATAGGTGACTGGATTTGAGCACATATCTGTATGTTTTAAATACAAGTTGTTTGTAAGTGAACTTTTAAAAACATGAAGATGGAAGAGACCAGGGAAACTGTCATTTCCCATTGGTGACTAAACAATTTTAAATGTTATGGTGTGTTTAGCATAATATTATCTTAGTCTCAGATGCTGATATTTAAATTCAGGGTGAAGGAAGAAAAAGGGTTACTGCAAGCTTATTATATAGTTTGCTAACTTCTGTTGCTTGAAAAAATTCTCAGGTGAACAGTGTGTTGTTATTTCTGTACCTAAGCAGAAAATTCATGCAAGTGTAGGCCTTCACAGCCCTGACTTCCTTGGCCTTCGCAGCTCCAACTTTGTCCAGGAGGTCATCTGGAAGGATGCACAGATGGTCATCCCACTGTTCTGCTGTTTGTTCAATTTGCATATTATACTTTTATTATTATAGATGTGATTAATACTCCACATTTGAGAGACATAATGTAAAAAAGAAACTTTCCATATATGCTGTGAAGGAAAGAAGGGAGAGAGGGAAAGAGGAAAAGGAAAGAAGAAAGGGAGAGAGGGAGAGAGGGAGGGAGGGAAAAAGGGAGGAAAGATGGAAGGAAGGAACAAAGGAAGAAACAAAGGAAGGAACAAAGAAGGGAAGGAGGAAGGTGGTAAAGGATTATAGAAAAGCAGAAAAGAGACATGAGAGCGTCATATACTTTTGTTTTACAAGGAAATATATGGTAAAATTATTCAGGTTGGGGTATGTATCCGATCTTGTAGTTTATGTCTCCTTTCTTAGATGAGAATGCCCATTTATAAGATATGTTTTTAGTCACCTGGAGAGTCATATAGAGCCACATAACTTGCCCATGTACTGTGACAGAAGAAACACAAGGAACTGAATCTGGAGAATTTGTGGGCATTGAAGACTGAATTTTACCCACATCATTATTTTGTCAAAATAGGCACTGAGAAAATATGATTGGTTTTTAGACAAACTGATAGTAAAGGATCCTTTAGTATCCCAAGGGGGAATAATAGCATTTTTATTAAGCATCATAAAAATAATGGAAGTGCATAATTATATTGGTAAATTGGATGCATTCACACTTGGGTTAGAATCAGTTGTGTTTTCTGTTTTTGTTTTGTTCATTCATTTGTTTTTTGCTTAATGATTTTTTTTTCTCTATGGGTCTTAAATGATTGTATATTTTTATTTCTGATTATAGATCCTTGGTTTAGATCATAATCCTAACTGAGATAGTTGAGAAAATTAGGAAAATAAATGGAGAAAATGTTTATAATAAAGTTTTATATATTATTTGAATAGAAAACATACACTCGCACACACATCCCAAACACTTTGCTATTTATGTTGAATTTTCCTTAGTTTCTATGAAGAGCAGTTAAATATTTTCATTATATTTTCTATTATTACACCAGACTTGCTGCTCTCTTGAAGACATGCTGTGTTATTATCCTTTGTGTCCTGCTCACATGCCCAAAGTAGAAAGATAAATTTTTGAATATTGCATTTCTGCTAAAAGTCAAATACAAACTACAGATGATGATATAAGAGGGAAAGGAGTTTGACCTTTAAAGGAAAGCCAAACATATATGTAAAAATAATATATCTTTAAAATAAATATTTTAGAACCAAACTAAAGTCAAAAGTTATACAGGTTATAAAGTATAAGTAGATAAATAGAATAAAATGACTCACTGAGTTTTGTGGGTCTAGAATGGTGACCATTTATTCCTTGCACATTTAATTAGTGAAGAGCCCTTCCTTCACATGGTCAAATCTTAATCTATTTAGAGATAATATACTCTGCTCTCCTTATCCTGACAATTATATGACATCCCACCCCACCACATATGTCTGGGTGCAACTGGAGATGGCAGGTAGCCTTGGTGTACTCTGGGATTTTGTCTGCATGAAGTCGGACCCAGTCAGCATTGGAAGCTATTTTGAACCTGTATCAATCTTGTAAATACCTCAGTACCAGAGGCTTATTGAGTGACTGAGCATAGCAAGTAGATGGCAGGCAGAACCATCTAAAGGCATATCTTGGGAGGCTTTGGGCCATTTTCTTTCCTGCCTTCCTGCCTCTGGGCTGAGTGCTGATGGAAGCTGACCTTGATGTGAAGCTTGGACTATATATATATATATATATATATATATATATATATATATATATATTTGATTTTCCACAGAGAGGAAGGGAGAGGGATAGAGAGCTAGAAACATCAATGAGAGAGAAGCATTGATCAGCTGCCTCCTGCACACCCCCTACTGGGGATGTGCCCACAACCAAGGTACATGCCCTTGACCAGAATCCAACCTGGGACCTTTCAGTCCACAGGCCAATGCTCTATCCACTGAGCCAAACCGGTTTTAGCAAGCTTGGACTTTTCAATGCATGCCCAGGCACAGCACAGGCATTCACTTGGCAGAACCAAACAAGTTTCCCGGGGCTAGTCACATGCAGCATCTGACATTGAACTGCACCAGAGTGCCTTCCAAGAAACCCCAGAATCAAAACACCCAATGGTGAGCTTCAGAGAACATAAAAAAACAAAACAAAAACATCTAATTAGCTTCACAAGTGGCACATATAGAGAGAGATCTTGGCTTATACCAGACTTCCTGAAGTAAATTCCACTTCATGTGATCAGCACCTGCACAATAGCTCCTACACTGTGGTCAAAATTGATCCACACAGCCAGCCAGAAGGTTAATCCCATGCGTGAACAGGCCAAGAGTAATACAAAATCAATTACAAGAGGAGGGCTCACACAACCCAACACAGTGGGCATTCCTGTAGTACCCAGCTCCAGTGATCAAGGAGACTATACCACTGGATCCCAAAGAAAACCTACTTATAATGCTACCATACTAAGACTAAGAGATTTAATAGTTCTACCTCGTACAAAAAAACAAAAAGAGTCAGCCAAAATTAGGAGATGAGAACAGGAAAAATCTGTAGAAAAATGACTAAATAAAGTGCAAGTAAGAAAACTACCAAATATATACTTAAAATTTGTTTAGGAGAGAGACAAAATGGGGACTCTAAACAAAAGACATTGAATGAATAAAAAGCATGACCCATTATATTTATTGTATACAAGAGACCCACCTCAGAACAAGGGACTAACACAGACTGAAAGTAAAGGGATGGAAAAATTTATTTCAGGTAAATGGAAATGAAAAAAAAAAAAAAGCTGGGGTAGCAATACTTATATCTGACAAAATAAACCTCAAAGTGAAGTCCATAATAAGAGATGCAGAAGACCATTTCATAATACTAAAGGGATTGATACAACACGAGGATATAACCCTAATAAATATATATGGAATCAATGAAGGGGCACCCAAATACGTTAAAAAAAAAACAACTGGAAGATATGAAGGGAAAGATTGACAACAATACAATCATAGTAGGGGACTTTAATACACCACTGCCATCACTGGATAAATATTCTAGACAAAAAATCAGCAAACAAACAGAAATACTAAATGACTCACTAGATCATATGGATTTAATTGACATCTTCAGAACATTTCACTCCAGAGCCACGGAATATATGTTTTTCTCAAGTGCACATGGGACATTTTCAAAAATAGACCACATATTGGGTCACAAGCAAAGTCTCCCCAAATTCCAGAAGATTGAAATTATATCAAGCATTTTCTCATACCATAATGCCATAATATTATAAATAAAATACAATAAAAACAGCCCAAAAAATTCAAACACTTGGAAGCTGAATAGCATCCTATTAAACAGTGATTGTGTTATGAAAGAGGTAAAAGAAGAAATTAAAAACATCCTGGAAACTAATGACAATAAAAACAAAGCAATACAAAATCTAAAGGACACAATGAGAGCAGTTCTGAGGGGGAAGTTTATAGCTCTCAGGCCTACCTCAAAAAATAAAACAAAAACAAAGAAAAAATGGTAATATATCATCAAACTCTAATACTCAAAGAATTAGGAAGAGAACAACAAGAAAAGCCCAGAGTGAGCAGAAGGAAAGAGATAAAGAAGATCAGAGCAGAAATAAATGACATGGAGACCAAAAATACAATACAAAAGATAAATGAAACCAAGAGCTGGTACTTTGAAAGGATAAAAAAGACTGATGAGCCTCTATCCAGGCTCACCAAAAAGCAAAGAGAGAAAACCCAAATAAAATCAGAAATGAAAGAGGATAAATGACAACAGACCCCACAGAAATACAAATGACTTAAAAATACTATGAACAACTCTATTCTAACAAACTAGACAAATTAGAGAAAATGGACATATTCCTAGAAAAATACAACCTTCCAAAACTCAATCAGGAAGATTCTAAAAAATCTCAATATGCCAATAACTATGGAAAAAATTGAAGTAGTCATCAAAAAGCTTCCAGCAAACAGAAGCCCAGAGCCAGAGGAATTCACAGGGGAGTTTTAGCAAACATTCAAGGAAAAAAATAAAACCTATCTTTCTAAGACTATTCCAAAAACTTCAAGAGGAAGGGACACTTCCAAGCTCATTCTATGAAGCCAGAATCATCCTAACACAAAAACTAGATAATGACAACACAGTGGAAGAGAATTACAGGCTAATAACTCTCATAAACATAGATGCCAAAATCCTCAACAAAATCCTAGCAAATCGGGATCCATCAGTACATCAGAAAGATCATACACCGCAACCAAGTAGGATTTATCTTGGGGATGCAAGAATGGTACAATATCCGCAAATCAATAAACATGATAAGTCATATAAAAAATTGAGTGATAGAAATCACATAGCTATATCTATTGATGCAGAAAAAGCATTTGACAAAATCCAACACATTTATTGACAAAAACTCTAAGCAAGGTGAGAATAGAAGGATCATACCTCAACATCATAAAAGCCATATATGACAGACCCACAGCCAACATCATACTCTATAGGCAAAAACTAAAACCATTTATCCTAAGAACAGAAACAAGACAGGGATGGCCACTCTCACCACTCCTATTCCAGATAGTACTGGAAGTACTAGCCATTGAAATTAGACAAGAAGAAGAAATAAAAGGCTTATAAATTGGAAAAGAAGAAGTAAAACTGTCCTTTTTGCAGATTACATGATACTGTACACAGAAAATCATAAATATTTCATTAAAATATTAGACTTAATAAATGAATTTTGCAATGTAGCAGGATACAAAATTAACACCAAGAAATCTATCTCATTTCTATATACAAATAATGAACTTACAGAAAGAGAGACTAAAAAAAAAACAATTCCATTTACCATGGCAACAAAAAAATTTAAGATACCTAGGAATAAACCTAACTAAGGAGTTAAAAGACCTGTATGTGAAAAACTACATGCTACTAAAAAAAAGTGATAGAGGAAAACATAAACAGATGGAAGAACAGACAATGTTCATTGATTGGGAGAATCAACATTATTAAAATATCCATATTACCCAAAGCAATCTATAGATTCAATGCACTCCCCACTAAAGTACCAATAGCATATTTCACAGATGTAGAACTAACTTTCCAAAAATTCATCTGGAATAATAAAAAAAAAAAATAACCCAAATAGCTGCAGCAAACCTGAGAAAGTAGGAGGGATCTCAACTTTGTAATATCAAGCTATATTACAAAGCCACTGTTCTCTGCCGAAACAGGTGTGGCTCAGTGGATAGAGCATCGGTCTGCAGGCTGAAAGGTCCCAGGTTTGATTCTGGTCAAGGGCATGTATCCTGGTTGCGCTCACATCCCCAGTTGGGGGCGTGCAGGAGGCGGCTGATCAATGTCTCTCTTTCATCGATGTTTCTAACTCTCTATCCCTCCCCCTTCCTCTCTGTAAAAAATCAATAAAATATATTTTCAAAAAATCCACTGTTCTCAAAACAGCCTGATACTGGCAAAAGAACAAACTTATAGATCAATGGAGTAGAATAGGGAACCCCGAAATCGACCCAAGCCACTATGCTCAATTAATATTAGACAAAGAAGGCATGAGCATACAATGGAGTCAAGATAGTGTCTTCAATAAATGGTGTTGGGAAAATTAGACAGATACATGCAAAAAAATTGAAACCAGACCACCAACTTACACCATACACAAAAATAAACTCAAAATGGAGAAAGTACTTAAACATAAGATGGGAAACTAAAAATTCTAGAGGAATCCAAAGGCAGCAAAATCTCAGACATATGCAGAAGCAATTTCTTCACTGAAACTGCTCCTAGGGTAAAGGAAACTAAAGAGAAAATAGACAAACAGCACTATATCAAAATAAAAATCTATTTCACAGCAAAAGAAACCATCAATAAAACAACAAGAAAGGTTACTGCATTGGACAACATATTTGCCAATGTTATCACTGATAATCTCCTACATTTGCAGGGAACTCACACAACTTAACCAACAGAAGATAACCCAATAAAAAAAGGGGAAACAGACCTAAATCGATACTTTTTCAAAGAAGACAGAGGGAAGGCCAAGAGGCATATGAAGACATTCTCAAAGTCAGTATTCATCTGAGAGATGCAAATCAAAATGGCAATGAGATTCCATCTCACACCTGTCAGAATAGCTATCATCAATAAATGACAAGTGCTGGTGAGGATGCATAGAAAAAGGAATCCTCCTTCACTGCTGGTAGGAATGCAGACTGGTGTAGCCACTGTGGAGAGCAGTAGGGTGTTTCCTCAAAAAACTACAAATGGATCTCCCATTTGATCCAGTAATCCCAAGAATATATCGAGAAATATATCCCAACAAACTAGAAACACGAATCAGAAAGGATATATGCACCCCTATGTTCATAGCAACTCAATTTATAATAACTAAGATTTTGAAACAGCCTAAGTGCCCATCTGCTGATGAGTGGATTAAAAAACTGTGGTACATCTACACAATGGAATACTACACTACAGTAAAAAAGAAGGAGTTCTGACCATTTGCAACAGCATAAATGGAATTGGAGATCATTATTCTAAATGTAATAAGCTAATCAGAGAAAAATAAATATCATATGATTTCACCCATTTATGGAATATAATGAATAACATAAACTGATTAACAGAAACACATCCAGAGATAGAGAAACATCAATCAGACCATCAAACCTCAGAGGGAAGGTTGGGGGGGATGGGGGTAAGGGGAGAGAGATCAACCAAAGAACTTGTATGCATGCATATAAGCCTAACTAATGGACACAGACAATAGGCAGGTAAAGGCATGAGTGGGAGGTATCAGGGGGTAATGGGGGAATAAGTACACACATATAACACCTTAATCAATAAAGAAATTTAAAAAATGGTTATAAGGATATTCAATTAACTCAGAACTTCAACAAAGAGCTATCACAAAAGTAGACATAGGAACCATTGAGAAAACTGTAACATTAAATAATGCAATATCTGGAATTAAGAATATACTAGAATGAATAAATAATAATTTAGATGAAGCAGAGGATCAAGTCAGGAATTTGGAAGGTGAGGTAACAGAAAACACCTAATCAGAATAGGAAAAATAAAAAAAAAAATAAGATAATTTAAGCGACTCTGAGAATAATATGAAGTGCATCACCATCCACATCATAGTGATATCAGAAAAAGAAGAGACAGAGCAAAGTACATACTGAGAATCCATTTGAAGAAATAATGATGGAAAACTTCCTTAATATGGTGAAGAAAAGAGACACACATTTACAGGAAGTACAAACCATCCCAAACAACATGAACCCAAAAAGGCCCACAGCAAGACATAGCATAATTAAAATAGCAAAGGTTGAGGACAAAGAGATAATCTTAAAAGCAGTAAAAGACAGTTACCTACAAGGGAACTCCCATAAGTATATCAGCTGATTTTTCCTCAGGAACTTTTCAGGCCAGCAGATATTGATACGAAATAGTCAAAATGATAAAAAGCAAGGACCTACAACCAAAGTTAATTTATGCATCAAGGCTGTCATTAAAATTGAAGGAGAAAAAAAAAATAAAAGCAAAAAACAAACAAAAAAAATTGAAGGAAAAATAAAGGCAACCCAGATGAGAAAAAGTAAAAATTCAATACCTCAAAACCAGTATTGCAAGTAATGTTCAAAGAAGTTCTTTAAGAAGAAAAAAAAAGAGAGAGAGAAAAACAATTATAAAGAGTAAATAGCAATATATGTGTATGTATCAATAATAACTTTAAATTTAAACATATTAAATGTTTCAATCAAAAGACATTTCCCAGCCAGTTTTGCTCAGTGGTTGAGCATGGAATCATGAACCAATGTCTTATTTCCAGTCAGGGCACATGTCTGAGTTGCAGACTCAATTCCCAGTAGATGGCATGCAGGAGGCAGCGAATTAATGATTCTCTTGCATCATTGATGTTACTATCTCTCCCCCTCACCCCTCCTATCTCTGAAATCAATAAAAAATATATTATAAATAAAGACATAGGGTAGCTGAATTGATAACAAGACCCATATATATGCTGTATATAAGAGAACCATCTCAGAACAAAAGATGTACAAAAGGAAAGGGATTGGCCCTGAATGGTTTGCTCAATGGTTAGAGCAGCAGCTCACACACTAAAGGATTGTTGGTTTGATTCCCAGTTAAGAGTACACACCTGGGTTTCAGGTTAGATCCCTGGCTCCACTCAGGGTGCATGTGACAGGCAACCAGTTTATGTGTCTCTTAATTTGATGTTTCTCTCTCTCTCCCTCCCACTCTCTCTAAATATCAATGAAAAAAAATCTTAGGGTGAGGATTAACAAAATAATTAAGTAAATATATGGAAAAAGAAATTTCATGTAAATGGAATGAAAAAAAAAACAAGCTAGGGTAACAATAAAATAGACTTTAAAACAAAGGTTATATTAAGAGATAAAGAACAACATTACATAATAATAAATGGATCAATCCAACAAGAGGATATAATCCTTTTAGACATTTATGTACCCAAAAAGGAATACCCAAATACATAAAGTAAGTATTGATAGATATAAATGGATAAATTGACAGCAATGCAATTGTAGTGGGGGATGTTAACAGTCAATGTATGAATAGATTTTCCAGGCAGAAAATCAACAAAGAAACAGTGGCCTTAAATGACAAACTAGATTATATAAATGTAATTGATATCTTCAGAGCATTTCACCCCAAAGCAGAAGAATATACATTCTTTTCAAGTGCACATGGAACATTTTCTAGGATATACCATATATTAGGACACAAAACAAGTCTCATTGACTGTAAGAATTTTGAAATTACATCAAGTATCTTTTCTGACTGCAATAATATAAAACCAGAAATTAATCACAAGGAAAAAATATAGAAACACACAAAGACATGGAGGCTAAATAACTTGTTATTAAAAAAGGACTGGGTTAACAGTGAAATCAAGGGATAAATCAAAAGATACACTTAAACAAATAAAAATGAGAAGACAACAACTCGAATTATATGAAGCATTGCCAAAGAAATCCTGAGAGAGAAATTCATAGCATTACAAGCCTACCTCAATAAGCAAGAAAAATCTCAAATAAATGATCCAACTTCACACTTAAATGACCTAAAAAAAGAATAACAAACCAAGCCTAAAGTGAGCAGAAGGAAATAAATAATAAAGATCAGAGCATAAATAAATAAAAACAATACAAAAGATCAATGAAACCAAAATGTGGTTCTCTGAAAAGAGAAACAAAATTTATAAACCTTTAATCAGATTCATCAAGAAAAAGAGACTGAGCCCAAATAAATAAAATTAGAAATAGAAGAGGATAAACAATAACTGGTACCATACAAATAGTAAGGATCACAAGAAAATATTATATAACTCTGGTGTTAGGTGGGTGTAGGCCATAAAAGAGGGGCTCACTTTATAAGTGGTATAAATATCTACCTACTATGCTCTACATCTGAAACTAACCTAATATTGAATGCCAACTATAATTTAAAATTTTAAATAAATACTTTCATGGAAAATAGTAAATATTGCAAAGAACTATATGCCCCAAAATTGAACCATCTGTAAAAAATGGATACATTGTTAGAAACAACCTTCCAAAACTAAATCAAGAAGACAGAAAAATCTGAACAGACTGAATACAGATAATGAAATTGAGACAGTAATAAAAATGTTTCCAAAATCAAGAATTTTGGATTGAATAGCTTCACAGGTGAAATTTACTAAACATTCAAAGATTAAATGACACCTATTTTTTTCAAACTATTCCAAAAAATTCAAGAGGAGATAAGCGTCCCAAGCTCATTTTATGAGGCTAGCATTATCCTAATTCCAAAACCAGATAAAAATATTAAAAGAAAAAAAATTATAGGCCAATATCCATGATTCACATAGTTATAAAAATTCTCAACAAAATATTCACAAACCAAATCCACTAATACATTAAAAAAGATTATAGAACATGATCAATTGGTATTGATTTCTGCTGGGATGAAAGATTGGTATGATATCCACAAATTGCCGAGACCGGTTTGGCTCAGTGGATAGTGTCGGCCTGGGGACTGAAGGGTCCCAGGTTTGATTCCGGTCAAGGGCATGTACCTTGGTGGCGGGCACATCCCCAGTAGGGGGCGTGCAGGAGGAGGCTGATTGATGTCTCTCTCTCACTGATGTTTCTATGTGTCTGGCTTTCTATTCCTTTCCCTTACTCTCTGTGAAAAATCAATAAAATATATATTTTTTAAAAAAGATTGGTACAATATCCATAAATCAATTAATATGATGCACCAAATAAATAATATGAAGGATAGTAATCATATGATCATATCAGTAGATTAAGAAAAAACTTTTGACAAAATCCAGCAAACATTAATCATAAAAACTTTCACCAAAGTAGGAATAGAAAGACCACACCTCAAAATAATAATGGCCATATATGACAAACCCACAGCCAACATCATACTCAATAAGCAAAACATAAAATAATTTCCCTTAAGATAAGAAATAAGACAGGGATGATATTTTTCACCAGTCTTATTCAACATAGTATTGGAAATCCTAGCCAAAGCAATTTGATAACAAGAAGAAATAAAAGGCATACAAATTGGAAAGGAAGTAGTAAAACTGTCATTTTTTGCAGGTGACATGATACTATGTATTGCAAACCCTAATAATTCCAACCAAAAACTACTGGAACTAATAAATAAATTCAGAAAATTAGTAGGGTGTAAAATATATATTCAGAAATTGGTTGCAATTATATATACCAAATATGAATTATCAGAAAGAGAAACAAGGAAAACAGTATAGTAATAAAGGAGGTAAAAACCCTATACTTTAAAATTATAAAACACTGAAGAAAGAAACTGAAGAAGATACTAGTAAATGTGAGCAGAAATTGTGCTCATGGATAGGAAGAATTGACATTGCTAAAATACCCATACTACCCAATGCCCAATGACATATTTCACAGAAGTAGAACAAATGACCCAAAAATTTATATGGAACTACAAAAGACCCTGAATAGCCACGATATTGAGAAAAGAGAACAAAATTCCTTTCCCTTCCTTTCTGTGAAAAATCAATAAAATATATTAAAAAAAAGATTGGTACGATATCCATAAATCAATTAATATGATGCACCAAATAAATAATATGAAGGATAGTAGTCATATGATCATATCAGTAGATTAAGAAAAAAACTTACCTAGTAAGTTTATTAGTTCCAGTAGTTTTTGGTTGGAATTATTAGGGTTTGCTATCATGCTACTTAATGTCAAAGTATACCACAAGACTACAGTAATCAAAACAGCATCGTACTGGCATAAAAACAGACAGATAGATCAATGGAATGGAATAGAGAGCCCAGAAATAAACCACTCCTCTGTGGTTAATTAATATTTGACAAAGTGGGCAAGAACATACAATTGGATAAAGATCGTTTATTTAATAAGTAGTGTTGGGAAAATTGGACAGATAAATGAAAATAATGAAACTAGACCACCTTTTTACACCACACATAGGAATAAACTGAAAATGTATTAAAGATTTAAATAAAAAACTCCTAGAAGAAAACAGAGGCAGTAAAATTTCAGACATTTTTTATAACACTGTTTCTGATATATCTACTCAGGCAATATAAATAAAAGAAAAATAAATAAATGGGATGACATCAAAGAAAACCATCAAAATTAAACACTACCCACACTGGCCAGTGTTATTCAGTTGGTTGATCATCTTCCCATGCACCAAAAGGGGTTGAGGACTTGATCTTCAGTAGGGGGCATGTAGCAGGCAGTCTACCAATATTTCTTTCATTGATGTCTGTCTTTTTCCCTCCTTCTCCCTTGCCCTCTCTCTTTAAAATCAATAGAACAATATTTAAAAAAAATCTTAAAATACAACCCACTGAATGGGAAAACATTCACCAATTATATATCAATAAGGGGTTAATATCCAACATTTATAAAAACATACAACTCAACACCAAAAAAATCCAATTAAATAATGGGCAAATGATCTAAATAGAAAATTCTCCAAAGAGGATATAAATGGCTAATAGATACATGAAAGGATGCACAATATTCCTATTCATCAGAGAGAAGCAAATTGAAATCACAAAGAGAATATCACACCACACCTTTCAGAGATATAGATACTTGCAGACAATATGTATGCATAAGTTTTCTCAACCTTGATTACACATATATCTAATCTTTTCACAGATATTATTATGGAAACACTAAACTAGGAAACAAGAATATTTATGTAATTCAAAGCCCTTATGTTCATAGAGGGGAAAATGGAAATGCAGACATGCCTAAGGCCAAAGGGATCAGGAAGAAGGCTAATTTCACCTTAAAATACTTTTTTCCTTTTTCATTAAAAAACTTTTAAAAATTAATAGCTGCATCATACACTAGTAATTGCTATTTATTGAGTGCCTTACCATGTACCAGAAACAATAACAGGCACTTTTGCATTCATTCTCATTCAACCGTCACGGTCATGTTAATTAGTAATTATTATTCCTATCTGTCAGGGAAGAAAAGTATGAGAAAGCTAAGTCTGTCACTTGCCCCTGTGAATGAATAATTCTGAGCATGGGATATCAGTTAGGCCTGAGAGTGAAAAGAAGATTGTAGGGATAGAGATGTTTAAAGGCCATTTGTACAGAGAGCAGTTTTAATTACATTCTCAGAGTTCAATTTGGTCAAAACATAAGAGAGTAAAAGTTAAATTATAGATATTAGAGTATACAAAAATTTATATAAGAGTTTTGAGAAGATATATATGAATAATCAGAGAAAGCTTCATGGAGGAGGTAGGGTTGGAGCTAGGCCTGAGAGAAAAGAGGAGAGACAATCAGGGCAAGAGAACTCATTGTTAAAAAATGCAGAAATAGCCGAGACCAGTTTGGCTCAGTGGATAGAGCGTCGGCTTGCAGACTGAAGGGTCCCAGGTTCGATTCCGGTTGGGGGCATGTACCTTGGTTGCGGGCACGTATCCACTGTGGGGCGTGCTGGAGGCGGCTGATCGATCTCTCTCTCTCATCGATGTTTCTGACTTTCTATCTCTCTCCCTCTCTGTAAAAAAATCAATAAAATATATTTTAAAAAATGCAGAAATATCATTGAGCAATGTCATTAATTAATCCATCTCACTTAAAAAACCTTATACCAACAATGCTGATTGTAATTCTAACAGAGAAATACAAAAATAAAAACCTAAAGAAATGGAGGATTGAGTTGTAGACTACATAATTTATGTCCACATATCCTTGAAAAGTTTCATAAAGGTTCTTCATCTGTGAAACAGGAATAATAAGAAGTTTCCTACTTTCTTTGTAAGGTTGCTTCTTTCCTTATAAAGTAGAAATCCAATCCACAAATGTATGTGAATATGCTCTGTAAATATAAAGATTTACTTTAATGGAAGAGATTACTCCATATTATGAAAAGTTTATTTTCCTCACAAACATCTATTCTTGGAAAATCCCCAGAAATACTCATTGAAAATGTTAATAAAAATGGACACAGACAATGTGAGGTGAAGACAGGGGTGGGCCAGGAGCAGGGCAGAGTGAAAAAAGGGAAGAAATGGGGGACATCTGAAATATGCTCAACAATAAAAATAAATTAAAAAATAAAAATAGTTTTTCTTCCTCTCAGAGCTCTTCACCAGACTATAAAATGTTCCATGACAACTGAGAGGGTCTGAAGCTAGCTTGTAGATAATTAAACTCTAAATTTACTAGAGGCCCAGTGCACAGCATTCTTGCCTTGGGGGGGGGGGGTACATCAGCCCAGCCTGTACCCTCTCACAGTCCTGTGTCCTGGACTTGGTGAATGTCTGACTGCCAGTTTAGGTGTGGGGAGTGAGCCTTAGCCACAGGTTGATATCCCTTGACGGGTCCTTAGCCCTGCCTTAGAGGCAGGAGAGATTCCCACCCTGCCTCTGTGCTCACCAGCTATGAGTTTGGCTTCTGGCTGAGCTGTGCTCCCCCTGTGGGAATGCACTGATCACCAGGGGGCAGCTCCTGCATAGAACATCTGTCCCCTGGTGGTCAGTGTGCATCATAGCAACCAGTTGTTCTGCCATTTGGTCAATTTGCAGATTAGCCTTTTATTTTACAGGGTTACTGACTTAATGGATTTAACTGACTGCTGGTTGGCTACTGGACTAGATTAGAAACCATTTAAATAAGTTCAAATTGTCAATCAAATGAAGACACTACATGATCTACCCTTTGAAATGAATATAATTTCTCCTCCCTTAAAGGAGAAAGAACCTAGCATATGAGCATACGACAAAACAGCATAGGCATAGAGAATCTGTTGCACATTATTAGGGAGCTCATATGTGTAAATATGACAAAGGTGGGGTTGTTTGTAGTAGAAATGTGTGTTTCTGTCAGTTGAAAATTATAATTGTGCAGATGGAGTTTGGTATCATCAAAGCCCTGAAAACCCAGAGACAGCTTTTAAATACATTGCCAAGATTGGGGGTAATAGGAGTTAACATTTGTGAATAGAGAGTAATACTGAAGGTATTCAACAAAATTATTAATCATGAATTTGTTTGCCTGGGTCTATGATCAGAAGGCTATATATTCCTATATACCAGGTATATAAGAACATGATTCATAATAATGAGCCTTCTTTGTAGTTGTTCTACTTAAGAATGGTATAAATCAAATATATTGTGAGAAAAAAACAGTTATAGTATTAATAGTCTACCTCAAACCTAAGTAAGCATGGATTAACATGTTAAGCACCATCTCACTCACTGGTGACTGACATTATACTTTCTGTCTGGAAGACAAAATAGGATAAGTGCTTAACTTGTTAATCAAGGTACTATTATAAATCCCTTGCAAAGGAACTCTTTCCTTTTTCTCATTCTATTATCTCCCTGTACTCGACAAGGCACTATCCAATGGCTCTATAAAAACACATGACAAAAATTAGAATAAGTTAACACACTTATGTAAAACAGATTAAAGGCTACTATCTACGAATAATTTCCAGCTTTCAGCACATTTATTAGCCAGGATCATGGTTACATGCATTTCAAAATGTGACATATCTTCATTTGAATTTATTTTTAAATATATTTTTATTATTTTCAGAGAGGAAGGGAGAAGAGAGAGATAGAAAGATCAGTGATGAAAGAGAATCATTGGTCTGCTGCTTCCTGCATGTCCCTCACTCAGGATTGAGCCTGCAAACCAGCCTGATTGAGAATACAACTGTGACCTCTGGATTCATAGGTCCACACTCAACCACAGAGCCTTGCCAGCTGGGCTTCTTTGAATTTAAGCAAAAACTAAGCATATCTCAGTTAAAGGTTATCTGTTGGTATGAGAGAATGGCTTGAATCATGTAATCATAATACATATGAACTGGTATGTTTTAGGATAGACATAAGTTCATTCAATGTTATAAATAACTAGTGGCCTGTGTACAAATTCATCCATGGGTTGGGTCTGGCTGGCCCATCCTGATCAGGGCAATCAAGCCAGGCCAACTGGAAGGAGGGACCATGGGGGTTGGCCAGTCGGCCCGGCCCCCCTATCAGGATTAGGGGGTGATCAAGTGTGAGGCTGGCTGGGGAGAGGAACTGCAGGCAGTTGGCTGGCTGGCCCCTCCCCCTGGTCAAACTCTCAAGTTGAACTTTCAGTGGAACTCCCAGACAAGGGGACAGTTTGCATATTAGCCTTTTATTATATAGGATGAGAGTCCTTTTCAAGGTCTAGAGGTTTTAGTGAGTACTTCATTATACAGCACTATGAAGAGAAAATCTGATCTCTTATCAATAAATTTCCTAAATTCTTTCTCCTCATTTACAGAACCTAGCTATTTCCATTCACATAGCACTAAGATCCATACAGTACAACAATGTGGTATTTATACTGAAGGAGATAATATCAATAGACCCTTGTATTTTTTATCCCACATTGAGAGTTACTAAATAAGATTATAAACTATTATATTTCACTGAGAAATATACCAAGTAGAAAATAATATTCAATTGATATAATTTCTTCTAAAATTTTAGTGCACTCACTCTAAATCTTATAAACATCAGGTTCCAGTTAACAGTGCCTACTAATAAGGTAAAACAGCAGCCCTATAGTCTATTGTATTTACCAACAATTAACATTGTGTACAGCTATATTAATAAAACTTTAAATTCCATGAATATTACACAACCAGTTTTAGGGAAGTTTGTATTTCTGAACAAAACTTTTTTAGTCCTATTATTTATTTTAAAATTAAAACTGTTGGTGATATTCTTCCCTCGGGACCACATTTGGTTTACGTTATTGTTAGTGGCAAATACAGATGTTTGCCACACATTCAAAACTACAAATTATTTCATATTGATCATTGTATTTTTGAATGATGAGCAACATTAATTTAAATGATATTTTTATCAGAGTTACTTGGACTAAAGACAGAATGAATCCATTTGTATAAATTGTGGCTTCACCTCTTAAGGATTATAAAAATACTAGAGGCCCAGGGCACAAAATTCATGCGCTAGCCTGATCACCTCTTAACCACTCACCTGACAGTTTGATTGATGCCTAACTGCTCCCCTGGCCACTCCTAACTACCTTATCCTGCAGGCCTGGTCCCCCCCAACTGCCCTCCTCTATAGCCCTGGTCCCCCCCAACTGCACTTCCCTGCAGGCCTGGTCATCTTCAACTGCCCTCCCTTACAGGCCTGGTTTCTCCCAACTGCCCACCCTTGCTAGCCATCTTGTGGCAGCCATATTGTGTCCTCACGGGCGCAGCCATCTTTGACCACATGGAGGTAGCCATCTTGTGTGTTCAAGTGACAGTCAATTTGCATATTACTATTTTATTAGATAGGATGTTCTGCTGTACTTAAGCCTAAAATTATTAATATGCTTAAAATATACCATGTTTTCAGCAGAAAAACTATGAACTGTTTAAAATGCTACCATAAATCACAACTAATTCACTAAATATGCAATTGAAGCAGCAATAGAAGAAAAACACTGCTGAGCAGATAATCTGTCGCTAAGTCAAACATCTCCATTTTTCTTTAGATGAAGTGACTAAAGATTTTTCAAGGTTTCTAATATATACAATTCAAAATTTAATTATTTTTCTAAGGAGACAACCCTTCATGTGCTATCATTTTGGGGATTTATTCTGTATAAGTATATAAACTCATTTTGAAAGGTATAACTCCATGGCTTTTTTTATGTAAGTCTGTTTCAATTTAGCTGTAAAAGACATTCATTCAATATTTCTTACCCTGTTTTTGCAGTCACAAATAGTTGTAAAAAGGAAATATACCTGAGGACTCTTATTCCTAAATCCCCAAGTCATATTTTGAATTAGGTTCAATTTAGTAGTTGGCTAAGGTCACCAGATGTTTTTCATTATGCAGGATAATCTTGGATTTCAACTCCATATCCTGATCTCATTGGTATTCTCTGTCCTCCTGGGGCCTGGACCAGAACAATTATCTATCCTGTATAGGATGTTTCCCTCTAACCTGTACCAAAAAAACATTTTATAGGAAAAGATGATTTTATTTTCTGAAATAAATTAAAAAATCTGAACTACCCTAATGACTCCTTAATATTATTTTCCATATATCCTTCTTTTTACTCAATTTTTCTTATTCTTAAAAAGTTATATTGCTATAGTAAGGATCTTGGACATTTTGAGCTGAACCAGTATTAATAGGAATCAGAGCACAAAGTAAAAATTTCAAAACCAAACATTCATACAAGGGACAATTAGGACTTGTGGTTTGGATTTTAGGCTTGGAAACACAGGATTTAATCAAGATCTGAAGTGAAGCAGATACAGCAAATAGGAAGTGAGGTAATAAACATACTTGAGGCCAATAGCCAAGTCAACACCACAGAAAAGGTAGGGATCAATCTCACAAATTGCAGTATGGTAGGGACAGAAATCTGGATCAGTAACTGACAGTGGATAGGGCACTATGTGGCTTCTTATTTTCTACATGAAATTGAGGTGTGTACAAATTCCTTATTCCCAGTTATTTATCTTCTCTTGGGGGTCTTGAGAACTAATGGTAGAGGAGGAATGCAATAGCAGTACCCTGGAATCTGATGTCTTTTATTTTAAATATATTTTATTTATTTTTTACAGAGAGGAAAGAAGAGGGATAGAGAGTCAGAAACATCTATGAGAGAGAAACATTGATCAGCTGCCTCCTGTACACCCCCTACTGGGTGCATTCCCACAACCAAGGTACATGCCCCTAACTGGAATCGAACCTGGGACCCTTCAATCCACAGGCTGACGCTCTATCCACTGAGCCAAACCGGTTACGATTCACTCTGATGTAATGAGAACTTCTATTTTAAGTAAAGTCAACTTGTTGCAGTTCAATAGAAAGAGTCCATCTGATAGGAACAAAACTGCAATGTCAGTTTAGTCCAAAGTGTAAGCACAGAAAGAATTGTATACCCCTTGCCTCATTTTCCCCACATATCACTTCTCTCTGATGCACACAGATAATCCATCCATAACTCATCTCTTATGTCACCAAAACAGAGTTGGGTTACCAAGTTTAGTCCTTTACCAATTGTCCTTAATTATCTCCTGATTTAAAATTCCTGACTCCCTTATCTGAAGCTAGTTGCTTTGGGTTCTTATGTCTTTCTTATACCATATGTTCCTAGCCAAAGAATATCCTTAATCCTAGCATATATACCTATCTTGTACTTAACCAGGTTAGTATTTCTCAAGTGACCCATTTCTGTATCATTTTCAAATCTTCATTTAATCTCTTTTTAATTAAATCTTTATTATTCACTTGGTGACAGATATGTATTTGTTGTTCATAATTTTTATCTTTTACCTTTTTTTTCTTCCTCTTCTTAAAGAGTGCCTTTCAGCATTTAATATAATACTGGTTTGGAGTTGATGAACTCCTTTAGATTTTTCTTATCTGTGAAGCTCTTTATCTGCCCTTCAATTCTGAATGATAGCTTTGCTGGAGAGAGTATTCTTGGTTGTAGGTTCTTGTTATTCATCATGTTGAATATTTCTTGCCACTCCCATCTGGCCTGCATAGTTTCTGTTGAGAAATCAGCTGACAATCTTATGGGTGCTCCCTTGTAGGTAATGAACTGTTTTTCTCTTGCTGCTTTTAATATTCTCTCTTCGTCTTTTGCTCTTGTTATTTTAATTATGATGTGTCTTGGTGTAGTTCTCTTTGGATTCCTTTTATATGCGGTTTTGTGTGCTTCCTGGACTTGTAAGTGTATTTCACCAGATGTGGGAAGTTTTCAGTCATTATTTCTTCAAATAGGTTTTCAGAATCTTGTTCTCTCTTGTTCTGGCACCCCCCACAATTCTGATGTTGGTATACTTGAAGTTGTCCCAGAGGCTCCTTAAGTTATCTTCACATTTTTGGATTCTTTTATCTTCTTGCTTTTCTAGTTAAGTGTTTTCTGATTCTTTATATATAATTTTTAAATATATTTTATTGATTTTTTTTACAGAGAGGAAGGGATAGAGATAGAAAGTCAGAAACATCGATGAGAGAGAGACATTGATAAGCTGCCTCCTGCACACCCCACAGTGGAGATGTGCCTGCAAGCAAGGTACATGCCCTTGATCAGAATCGAACCTGGGACCTTACAGTCCACAGGCCAATGCTCTATCCACTGAGCCAAACCGGTCTTGGCTATATATAAAATGTTTGACTTGATTCTTGCCTTCCCCTAGTCTGTTGTTAGGTCTCTGTATAATATTCTTTTATTTCAGTCAGTGTATGTTTAATTTCTAGTTGGTCCTTTTTCATCTCTAGTTGGTCCTTTTTCATCTCCTCATGGGTCTTGCTAAATTTATCCATCTTTTCTAGGATATTCTTGAAAAAACCTTATAACCGTGGTTTTGAACTCTATATCCAGTCATTTGTTTTCCTCTATTTCTTTTATTTGTGATCTCTTCCTTTGGCTTTGAATTTTCCTTATGCCAGGAGAACTTCTGTGTTGGATTCAGCCTTTTGATACAAGACTTGCAAAACTGCAAATGCCTCTTTGTTGAGCTTGGAATGGGTGGAGTCAGCCCTGCCCTCCACAACCCCTGGGTCTCAGGTGTCTCTCGGTAATGCTGGAGCAGTCCCTATGCTCCCGCACAGTGCCTCTAGAGTGCTGTCTTTCCTATTCCCCTACACTCAGGAACTATATGAGTCTGGGTCCCCAGGGTTTCACCCCAAAGTGGGTTTTAGTGGAGTTAGAAGTGGTGCCGTTGGGAGGCTCTGTCTCCTGACCCTTGTGAAAGCCATCGGCATAATCAGCTTTCAGTCTTCTGCGCGCAGTTCTGTGTGTGCCACCAGACTTCTGCCCTTTTGCGTCTCCCCTAAATTTCCATGCACCTCTCCCTTTTCACAGTCCAAACTCCCCCTGTCTGAGTTTTGGCTGGACCTGGGTTTTAGTGCCGTAGGATAAGGGGTTCAATGCTGTTAAGGGACTTGCAAGAATCAATTAAGTTCATATAAGTGAATTTGAAAATGCTATCAGATGTAAGGTATTATTGTTATGGAACTAAATCTAAAGGTAGAATTATAGATATTTACTTCTTGAAGGAATAATAGAGGGCATATTTATGTTACCTTTTATTAATTCCACCAAATTTCCTAATTTTGTAGATGTTGCAACTACATTAGAAACATTTAATTCACTTAAATTGATTTATTTTTCTTCAGTAAAATTAAATATGAATTCCTACCACATAGAAAATAGTTTTAATAAGCTAGGATAGATAGGACCAACCAAATAGTTTATGATTTTCAATTCTCACTGGTTACAAATACAGTCATTGTGGGGAAAAACACACTGATACTGTGCTCAGTGATAAGTATGTCTGTCAATTTCATAACTAAGAATAAAATATTAAACCTTGTGGAATAGAATATTAAGCCTTGTGGAACTATATGGAAAGTAATAAAAAGGATAATAAAATTATATAT
Source organism: Lasiurus borealis (assembly GCA_004026805.1). Lineage (NCBI taxonomy): Eukaryota > Metazoa > Chordata > Mammalia > Chiroptera > Vespertilionidae > Lasiurus > Lasiurus borealis. The sequence goes on along the minus strand of PVJN01003468.1, from coordinate 76,548 downwards.
TCTATACCAATGAACAAGGTATTTATTAAAGTCAAGAATAGCTTTGTATATTACAATTCAAATTGATCTAATTAGGGCTCAGGCATGGGGCTTTAATGTTACAAGTGTTAAGTTCCTGTCTATCACCAAGAACAACAAAAAATCAATAATTACTCAGATACATAAAATAACTTGATTTGGATTAAAAACAACAAATTGTTCATTTGATTTAGCAATGAGTTCTCTAGGTATGACAAACACCTTCCCCAAAACCTGGCTGACATTTTATAATTAGTGTCTACATATATCCTAGGGTTTATCTTAAACTCTCTAAATGCTCCCAATCCCTGTCCCTGAATAATTTGGTACAAAAAACATAATATAGCTGAAACTGGTTTAGCTCAGTGGATAGAGCATCGGCCTGCAGACCCAAAGTTCTCAGGTTCGATTCCAGTCAAGGGCATGTACCTTGGTTGCAGGCACATCCTCAATAGGAGGCGTGCAGGAGGCGGCTGATTGATGTCTCTCTCATCAATGTTTCTAACTCTCTATCCTTCTCCCTTTCTCTCTGTAAAAAAAATCAATAAAATAGATTTTTTTAAAAAAACATAATATACATTATTTTTCTAGAAAGTCTTGGAATAAGTCTTTCAGAACTCTCTAGCACTTACATCATAGTTTCATTTGAAGCAAACTAAATTCGAAGTTAATTTAATTTTTTTCAATCTTAGTAATAGGTTCAAGTCAAACACTGGGAAAGCTAGCTTCTCCCAACTTCCCTACCTGTATTCTCATAGTCAGCCATAAAGCAGACTTTATGATTGGTTAATTGCCTATAGGTACTGTGATTTAAGTGGCAGTAAGGAGCCCAGCTATATTATTGATACCTCTTCCACATAACTGAGGAATATCCAAAATTGCTCAAATAAATAATTTCTCCACCTAAGACACATCTCCACAAGAAAGGAAACACACTGAACCATCCTACTCATCATTAACACTTTAGAGTGAATGGGCTCCATAAATATTTTCTATATGTTGTAATTTTTCCAGAGGGAGGGTTTGAATCCATCCTGAACATCAGATATGGCATTTCTGGTAGGAAAATTCTGGAGTGAGAAAAGTATAGAAAATGTAGACTAAAGAGACTGAATCTACTATCCAAATTTACTGATAGCTTGTCTGGCTTAACTAAACCTTGGAACATGAGGGTTCTTTAGTAAACTGAGTTTGTAAATAGAAGTTCACAAGCCTGGTAAAAGTTTTGGCAAAAGCATGTCCAAAAACAAACTGGATCTGAATTTCTGCCATATATTGAAAGTTTTCATCACAGATAGCTTAACCTGACTTTTTTCACAAGGCTCCCTTTACACCAACATTTATTTTCCACTGTTTCTTGTGTATAATCCTATATAATAAAGATGTGATATGCAAATTGACCCTCACTCCCTTGCATCACAAGATAACCACCCCCACTTTGTTACAAAATGGCTGCCCCCAGGTTGTCACAAGATGGCCTGAAGGGGAGGGCAGTTGGGGACAACCAAGCCTGCAGGCGAGGGCAGTTAGGGGTTATTAGGCTGGCAGGGGAGCAGTTAAGTGTCTATCATGCCAGCAGGAGCACAGTTCAGTGTCAATTAGGCCATCAGGGGAGCGGTTAGGGGGCTATCAGAGTGGCATACAGAATGCTTAGGGGCAATCAGGCAACCAAGCAGGTGAATTGTTAAGAGCCAGCAGTCCCAGATTGTGAAAGGGATGTCTGTCTGCCCATTTAGGCCTGATGCCAGGATTGGGCCTAAACCAGCAGTTGGACATCCCCAGAGGGGTCCCAGATTGAAGAGGATGCAGGCTGGACTGAGGGTCATCCCCCCCTCCAGTGCACAAATTTTGTGCACCGGGCCTCTAGTTTTATATCATTTGCATATATTTAATTCTTCTACATTCACTTATAAACACTCACTACTTCCTGTATTCTCTTGGTGTCAAGACTAAAAAAAACCTAGAGTAGACAGGTTCTTATCTATCTCAAAGATAGACATCAGAACCATATAAGTGGGGAACATATTGTTTCTGGAGATAGATCTCCTTAGAACCTCTAACAAATGCCCTCTGTGCTTTAAGTTGTTGACAGTGGTGTTGAGTAGTAAGAATATATTTTTTTTCATATTTCAATAGAAGCAAATTGGTAAAAATAAACAATTCAGATTATGGTAGGAATATTTGAAACTATCAGAGGTCAGATGAAGTTTCCTGAAACTTAACATAGGCCTGTAGGAAAAGCCTGGAGGTTATATTTTATCTATATGGGAACTTTTGGTGCTGCAATACACATACTAGATATAAAGGGATGCCAATGTACATCTCTTTTATTTTGGTATTTGAATTTCTATCAAGTTTCCTAGGTAAAAAACTGGGTGTCTGATGGAGATTACTTCTCAGACATGACACTGGATAAGTCCCATTTACTGGTTGTCATATCCTAGAAACTTTGGGGTAAACTACCTGGTAAGATTGCATTACTGCTCTTCACTTAGTTTTAATTTGAGTTTTTGGTCAATCGTTTTGAGTAATCAGTCTTACCACCAGTAACATACTACCAGCTTATAAATACAGTGGTACCTCGAGATACGAGTTTAATTCATTCCGTTACCTTGAGGCGTGGGAAACTATGAGATGCTCAAATCGTGGTAAACTGGTGGGTCGTGTGCAGCCAGCCAATCCGTGCAATTACTCCTATCACAAACGTTACTGGTATTTCAAAGCAAAAATTGCTCGCTCGACGGCTCATATCTCAAAAATCTCGTATGTTAGGGCACTCGTATCTCGAGGTACCACTGTATATACTAGAGGCCTAGTACATGGAAATTCATGCACTGGACAGGGGGTACCTCAGCTCAGCCTGCCCCCCTCTCAGTCTGGAAGCCCTCAGGGGTGAGAGGTGACCAGGAAATCAGAGGAAGGTGATGCCCCCCATGACACCTCTGCTGCTGCCACTGCCAGCTGTGCTAGCCTCAGCTAGCCATGGTTACCTGAGCCTCGGGCAACCCTGACAGTTGGGAAGACACCATCTGAGGCTTTCTTGTGCCTCAGGTTGGCCCTGGTAGCTGGGCAGCCAACATTTGAGGCTTGCCTGTGCCTCTAGCTGGCCCTAGGTGGCTGGGGGTTTGAGGGGCTGAAGGGAGTCGGGGATACGAGAGGCTGGCATGTGGTGGGGCTGAGGGGACTGGGTACTGCCATCTTGTGGCTGTGGAGACTGCCATCTTTGAGTGTGTGGCAGTCAATTAGCATATCCCTCCTCATTGGCTGTGGATGCTGTCATTTTTGCAATGGCATGAGGGCCAATTAGCATATTCCCTCTTTATTAAATAGGATTGATTTCAGAGAGGGAGAGAAATATAGAAATATCAATGATGATAGATTAGTTGATCAGCTGCCTCCAGTCTGCCACCTAGTGGAGGTCGAGCTTGCAACCTGGGCCTGTGCCCTTGACTCCAATCAAATCCAGGAACCTTCATTCCATAAGCTGATACTCTATCCACTGAGCCAAACTGGCTAGGGCTTATAAACATTTAAATGCCATCATCAGGATAAAATGATAAATTTTCTAAAACTTCATTTGCTTTGTTAGTGATTTTTCTTCAAGTTTTACTCAACAAGTTTTATTAAAGCAACTAGCATGACATAATGAGTTTGCAGCGTCAATACTACACTATGCCATCGAGTCTATTTAATGCTATAAACCATATTGTACTTAGTAAGCAAGTATTTTGATTATGTAGCCAAACATAATTTAATGTTATCAACCCCAAATTATTTAAAATTTTATCTTAAAAATTGCTATAGCTTTGTAGATATATGACAAAAAGCTCCCTTTATACCGACATTTATTTCGTGTAAAGAGAGCCTTTATTTAAAGTCTCTTCAATTTCCAAATTGCCAATAACATATTTTTGTGGTTTACTATTTACTACTAGCAGTGGATTTTAGTATACTAATAATATCACAGTAATATACATTAATATTCTAATTTTTAAAAATGCTATATAAAACTGGTCAACAATTGTTTCTGGGATAATCTTAGAGTATAACATGATATATTAGGCATAGTCCCTGAATTTAAAATACTTTTTTCATCTCACATCCCAACTCTGCTCAATTGAGCATTAATAACTAGAATTGTTTATAAAGATTTTGTGGCCATATATGTACTCAGAAGGAAAGAGTACTGTAAATGGTTGGCAGTGTCTGCCATTGGTATAAAAAATGGAAATGGCAGCACCAATGCCAGGTGTATTTAATCCTTGCTATATCAAAATGATTTTTGTTTAATCCCCTTGTCCCATACTATTATAAAGGGGTTAAGATTATGAATATGAATTGTGGGAAAAAATAAGTAAGAGAGTTTACTGGCTAACTGGAGATAGGGCTTGGTTAATCTAGAAAGATTTTCTAGAGGAAATGTGTCGTAAGAATTAATCTTTAATTTGTTTACACAACTTAAGGAAATTTGTTCTCCCTCTTTATTTTGTAAGTGAAACTGGGTTTTGCTACCACAGTTGAACAATAGATGCTCCTCTCACATATAAACTTTTTACCAGCTATCAAAAAGAATCCTGAGATTGGAAGTTTTAAGTTTTCAAAAAATAGTTAATTCTTTATGCCATTGGTCAGGGTCTGAAATCTTTGCTTACTATGATGTTTCATGGGACAAAACAGCATTAAGCATGTTTCTTAAAACAAAATTTCATTGGACTATAGTCATTCCCATTTGTTATGTATTATCTATGGCTGCTTTCATGCTGCATTAGCAGAGTTCATAAGTTGCCAAAAATAATCTATGGTCACCTTGCTTTGGTCTTTAAAATGCAAATTCTTGGGCCAACATCAAATCCAATGAATAGCATTGTCTTTGGTAAGGGACTGAAAAATCTGCACTTTACCAAACTTGATAGCTTACTTTGAAGTATATTAAATGTATAAAACCATCGTTTTATGTCAATAAAGTACAATCTGAATCAAAACTTTTAATAATACAGGATGTCTTTAATCTGCAAGATTGATTAATTATTTTCATGGTATTTCTAGTGCAAAATACAAGTTTCATTTTTTATCTTCTGCATATTGAAAATTCTACCCACATTAAGGTTTATCTATAACTCTTTTAAAAATATACTGTATGTTTTTATTTATTTCAGAGAGTGAAAGGAGAGAGAAATAGAAACATCAACGATGAGAGAAACTCATTGATCAACTGCCTCCTGCACAGCCCTTACTGGGGATCGAGCCTGCAACCTGGGCATGTACCCTAACTAGGAATCAAAAATGTGACCTCCTCCTGATTTATAGGTCAATGCTGAACCAGTGATGTATAGTAGTTGGGCTATAACTCATTTTTAACTTCAAGTTTATTCTTACAATTTTTTGTCATTATACTAATTTATGTAATCCCATTTGTATTTATTATTTGCATAGCATTAGACCAAATGCTAAGTAGCAAATGATCCCTATGATTAAAATGTAAGATATAGATTAAGACTCTGGAATACTTATAATCTTATTTTTATATTCCAAAACCTTCTTCAGTGTAGTCTTGCTTAGCTTTTCTTTATATCAAGATACTAGAAGCTCAGTGTGGGGATTAGGCCTAAACCGGCAGTCAGACATTCCTCTCAGAATCTTGGACTGCTGGCTCCTAATCACTCACCTGCCTGCCTGCCTAGTTGCCCTTAACTGCGACCCCTCCTGGCCTGATTGCCATTCACTGCCTCTGTGTGCCAACCTGATTCCCCCCAATTGTCCCCCCTGCTGGCTTGGTTGCCCCTAACCACCCCCTGCTGTTGGTCAGGTTGCTCCTAACTGCTACCCCAACCAGCCTGGTCAGCCCCAATTGCCCCCCCCCTGCCAGCCTGGTTGCCCTAACCACCCACTTTTGCCAGCCTGTTCACCTCTTACTGCCTCCCCCCTGCTGGCCTGGTCACCCCTCATGGCCCCGCTACTGACCTGGTTGCCTCAAGCAGCCTGTTGTTCAGTTGTTTGGTCTTCCAACACTACCCCCATGTCGGCCCGGTCTCCACATGCAGCCCGCTTGTTCAGTCATGTGTTTTTTTCTCCCTAACCCCCCTGTTGGCCTGGTTGTAAGATAGCCATCTTATAAGGGTGTGATGGTCAATTTGCATATTACCTCTTCATTATATAGGATTATTTTAGATATTTTTAATAGTGACTAAATCAGAAACTAAACCACAGAATTACTACTAAATACCCTTCCTATTACTGACAGAGGCTAGATGTTAGTAATTAGTCTCAATCTCACATAAACATGTTTCCTATACAGATGCAATTCTCACAAGGGATGAAAATATTTCCTTCCTAGGAAGACAGTCCTTTTGGATTATACTTCCTCTAATGACACTAATAAGCTTATATATTTGATCCAATTTGATTAAACAATAGTTACTGAATGTCTGAGAAAAACAAAAATTGGTATCAGAAGTGGCAAATAAGCAAGATGTATATGTGGTACACACATATGCTGAAGTTGTAAACATGACTTCAGAAAGTTTAGAGACCTGACACTAATACAAATAAGAAGGCAGAAGCGATTTATCCTAAAGTAGATAAAGTGTTTAAGGTGGCTCCACTTAGGAAATATCCCTTTATGCCTAGTTATATAAACCCCCATGTTGGACCTATGCCGGTCTCAGAAACAGAGACAACAGCTGCTCAAAGTCATGGAGTGTTAGAAAGTTCCAGAACAGGTGGGAGGATGAACCATCAGGAGAGACAAGGAGGCAGCAAGTGCTAGCATCAAGAGAGGTTAATCATGAGCCTATACAAGTCTGCTCCCAACCAAGAAGGAGCCCAGGCATGGATAGCAATAAAGGAAGGTGGCCTAATAGTAATAAAGGAAGGTGGCTTAATTAAAATGCATTACTATCCCAAAGTAGCTAAAATCCCAAAAGATTCTGTGGCATCCAATTGGGAATTTGCTGCTTGTGACGATAATAACATGGTGTATTGTGTTGTTCCAAGTGTGATAATGATAGAGTTGTAATAACCTCATTCTCACTAGCAACAGAAAAAGATCATTAATGAATTTATATAACAGTATAGTTCAAAAGAAATGCTTTGGACCCAAACTACTTTGTGCATAAGAAATGGAAATACCATCCAACCTCAGAGAAAAGGCAAACGGAGAGGGGGAGTTAAGAAATCAACCAAAGGACCTGTATGCATGCATATTAGCATAACCAATGGACATGGACACTGTGGTGGTGGGGGCTTGTCCTGGGGGGTGGTAGTGGCAGAGGGGAAAAAGGAGATATATGTAATACTTTAAACAATAAAATAATAAATAAATGAATATTATAAACAATCACACAAAAAAAGAAATGGAAACAAATGTGTATCCTTTTCTTAGTTATTCGTTTCAAAATACAATTATTTTTGTAATCTTCATTTGAAATCATTGACATATAATTCAGATTATCAAGACTTTCCTAACATAAGGTTTCCTCTGATGTGGGCTGAGATCACATGACTATGCCTAGAATATCATAAAAAACACTAGGCCTTATGATGGCATTTCTGTACATTGAAGGATGGGGGAAAGAATATTAGTAATTCATGTATTATTTTTGTGAATACTTATTCAATCAGCAAACATTTAATAGTCAACTCTGTATCAAAGATTGTATTAGGTGTTGGGGATACAGAGTTGAGGAACAAAAGACACAGTCTCTGTCCTCATGAACATCAAAAAGGGATGGGGTGTAGACAATAAAGAAACAATTAGATATATTTTGTTCAAAAGTTTGTTTTGTTCCATAGATTCTATAGGTAAGTGAGATTATGCGATACTTACCTTTTTTCTGACTGGCTTTTTCACTTAGCATAATACTCTCCAGGTCCCACCATGCTGTCTAAAAGGGTAAGAGATCCTTCTTCTTCTTCTTCTTCTTCTCCTTCTTCTTTTTTTTACAGCTATATAGTAATAAAATGTGTAAATATACCACAACTTTTTTATTTACTCATATACTGATTGGCACTTGGGCTATTTTCAAATATTAGCTATTGTAAATAATAATGTTATGAATATAGGGGTTCATATATTCTTTATGATTATTTTTTGGGATCACTGGGCCAAATGGCACCTCTATTTTTAATTTTTGGAGAAACTCCATACCGTTTTTCATAGTGTCTGCACCAGTCTGCATTCCCACCAGCAGTTCCTTTTTCTCCACATCCTCTCCAGCACTTGTCATTTGTTAAATTGTTGATGATAACATTCCAGCAGGTGTGAGGGGAAAACTCATTGTCGTTTTAATTTGCATCTCTTTGATTTTTATGTCCCCTTTGGAGAAGTGTCTATTTAGAGCGTTGCCCCTTTTATAAAAACTTAGAATTGCATATTTATTTCTGAATGGCTCAAACTGTGTGGTTCTTTCCTTTCTTGCTTTTTTAAGTTTGTCTTTATTGTTGCAAGTATTACAGAGGTACCCTTTTTTCCCCCATTGACCTCCTTCTCCCCACTCCAAACCCCTCCTCCTTCCACACCCCTTGGGATGGGCACCAGACAGGGTTCATGGCTGGCAAGCACCACTATGGCAGCAGGAACCCCCCCTAATCAGGACTGACTGGGCACAAGCCCATGGCAGGTACAGCTGGGCTGGGATGAGCGGGAGTGTCAGGCAGGAGTGGCAGGTGGTGTTTGACTGCCAGTTTTGCCCAATCCTCACAGGCCATGCTGAGGGACCCCACCCATGCATCAATTTGTGCAGCAGAAGTCTAGTAAAGAATAACACAGAAAGAACACCTTTAATAAATTCCATCTCCTAGCATGGGACTTTGTACTTGGCTGCATGAATATTATTGTTTTATTTGCTGTTGGGGTTTTTTTTAGCATTTTTTATTGAAAGAAGTCCAGAACAGTAATGGTATCATTAAAAAAGGAGGCATTCACTACTTTGTGTGTGGGGGGGACAGTTTAAAGAGTGGCTGCCATTACTTATATCCCTGGGAGAGTTGGGGATGCTATAACCACCCTTAATTATATCCCTTTGCTATCTCTTCAATTTCCCCTTTTCCTTTAATATTACCCCCCCCCTTACCCCCAACTTCTCCTGTCTACTTTTGCCTTAGGTCTGTCAGCCAGGTGCCTATTATGTGATGGAAGGTGGACATCTGCCTCCCTGAGTGCCATCAGTGCAAAAAGAGTTGTTGAGTTTTAAACCAGATAATCTAATTTATTCTTCCCACACCTTTCCATAGTTTTGGCAGAGCATTGCTTTCAGTTAGGGGTGTGGGTTGTTACATCCTCTCCTCCCCAAGATGATATTTATTTATACATCCCCCTTCCAGGTTGGTTGCACTCTAGAACTGCAGTTGTTGATGTATTTTTCAAAGACACAGTTATAGCTCTCCTAGATTTATTTTAATTCTAACCCTACCCTGGTGGCTGAGTTGGATGGAGACCCAGAGTAAACAACCTGTCCCTCTCACCCAAGTTGGCCACACCAAAGGTGTCCCTGGGTGTTGTTCTATAGGATCATGACAGAGCCTAAATTGAGCTAAGGAAGAGAGGCACTTACTAAGAAGGAAGACATGGTGGAAAGATAAGGCTTGGCAGTTACACACTGAGTTCCTTTGTTCACTGTCTAGCTTTCCCACTCTCCTTCTCCTTAGTTTCAATGTAAATCCTCCTTATCATTCCACTTCCTACCCCAGTTGTATACTATTATCAGTGGTATCATTATTTTGGCACAAGCTTCCCAAGCTTGTCTTACTTTCTTGAGGAAGTCCAGAAGTAGATGGGGCTCTTTCTGTCCAGGAACAGTTTGAAGCTGGAATTAAATCCAATTGTAACCTTGATATATCTCAGCAGGCTTTTTCAATCAAACCTCTCAAACTAATTGTTGTCATTAAAGTGACAGATGTTATTCTAAAATACTCAGGTAAGATTTGTTGCTGGAAGTCATTGCTGAAAGAATACTCAAAGAAAGCTTAGCTGTTAACTAAGGAGCATAAAACTGGATAATTTTTGCTTTATCAATATAAATGTTCTTATATTAAAATTTGGTTCCTTAATAAACACATTCCTTAGTCCCTTAGACAGAATTTATTTATTTTATTTATTTTTTCCTCACACAGAAATATTTAAGTAAAGCAATGGGCCAACTGTATGTCTGACTATGGATATTCATTCTGAGGTTGCAGGAAACACACTTTTAGGGAAAATTTCTAGAACTTTGGTGTAACATATAAGAACTTTCAGTTAGAATCATCCAACAATGTAATAGGCTGTCTTGAGTCACTGAAGGTCCACATGGTAAGATTTTATAAAGGGATCCCACTTTTGTTAAGGAGTTGGGCCTGCAAGGGCATCTCACTGCCCACCCAGAGGGCTGCCCACCCAAAATAGTACATGGACAGTTTATATTAAAAGTATCAAGTAGGCTTGCTTTTAGTGTAGGCTCACAGACCCCATTTCATATCTCCTGAGAATTGAAAACTGAGACTGAAGTACAAGATTATATTTTCAAAAATGCTTGTAGGTGGTCTATAATGTTAAAAAAGGTTTGGAAATCAGTGAAACAAAAGACTTCAAAAAATCCCTTGCAGAATAAAAAAAATGTTTAATCTATTGTACTTATTTATTGTATTTTATTTTTAAAATATATTTTATTTTATTTTTTTTTTACAGAGAGGAAGGAGAGAGATAGAAAGTTAGAAACATCGATGAGAGAGAGTCATCGATCAGCCAACTCCTGCACGGCCTCCACTAGGGATGTGCCCGCAACCAAGATATATGCCCTTAACCAGAATTGAACCTGGGACCTTTCAGTCCATAAACCCACACTCCATCCACTGAGCCAAACCGGTTTTGGTTAATCTACTGTACTTAAAACAAAGCAAAAACAAAGCACCTGAGTTTAAATTTCTCATCTTAATCCTTTTTTTCTTTAAGATTTTTACCTTGCTTTTATTTATTTATTATTTATTTATTTATTCATTCATTCATTTTTATTGTGTGTCCTGGATCACACATACTGTTCTCTATCAGTAACAAATACATGCATGTAATGATTCCTACCTTTCACAAATGGCCTTGCTTCACAATGGGAAAATGCCTTCAGATAACATTTTATATTAATTCCAATGTATAGTCCTTCAAAAATGACAGGATGAGGAAATGTCTGATGAAAGGAGATGTAATTGGTTTTAAAATATTTAGTTAACTTCATTTACTGAATCAGATATGACTCATCACTTTGGAGTTGTCTCTAGATTAGACTTCCTGTTAAATGCACTACAGCAGCTTTGTAGATCAAGCTGTCAGCAAAATAATATATATAATCATTGGCACAAATTTTCTGTGGTACTTGCTTTACTCTCTGGATTTCAAATAAATACATCACATTTTCTTTACATCTACTGCCTTCTTATGTGGATGTGTTTATGATAATTTGCCCAAAATACAGTACCATGCAAATATAATTTTGGAAAACAACAAACAACACCCCCACTCTCAATTAAGTAGAATTCTGGTTTTGAAGAAGGCTTATGGAAATAGATATGGAATCCTTAGTACATATAGAATAAAAACAAATACTCGAAATAACTGTATACGATGACTGTAAAGGGCTTATTATACTGAACGATATTTCTACTATAAGCCCATCATCCAGCTCTCAGAAAATCAGGAAAATCTAAATAAAAGTCAATAATAATAATAAAAGTGTTATTATTGCCATATTCTCAAGTAATAGTGGATTGATAAACTAATTTATTTTGTGGTGGTAATTAGGTGATAAACTTCTGAGGCTGTGTATTTTCAATCCCAATCCAAAAACTATAAAGAATAAGGAATCTGCTAATGCTTGTAAAATAAACCAATGATGCTACTGAGGATAATGAAACATATGAGCTGCTATGGGTTTTTGTCAATTACAGTCCAGCCACTTTCAAAATGCCTTATTTTATCAGATTTCCAAACAACGAGAAAATAAAAATAATTAGGATATTTTCTACTCTTCACTTTTATAATAATAAGGTAAACAATAAGTAAGTAGATTGTAATGTGAATTTTAAAAGAACAGATTGTCATATGCATTTTTGGATTAGTGTAGATTCAAACCAATCTTCTCCAACTTCCATATCTACCATCCAATAATCACAGAATACCTCAAAAAATATCTGATAAAAATTAAATTGTGTTTAGTAAAATTGTAATAGTGAGTATATATAACTACATTCCAATTCCATGAACATTAATCAATAATTATTCTATGCAAAATAATTGATAAAATATTTAATTAACTAGAATATCCCTCAATCAATTATGCATGTTAATATTGTGCTTTAGGTGGTATAATTTCACCTATGGTTGATTTTGTTTTGTTTGTTTCTGTACACACATTTGTTCTGAATTCTCACATAGTTTATCATAATAACAGGCAGTGGTAATGGAAAAATCAAGGACAGACAGAAGGTACAGGAACTGACAAAAGTAAAAGAGGAGTGGGAATGAGATGATGAGAAATTTAACCATGAAAAGGGGAGTTTGAATTTTGCATTTGAGATCAAAGTACACAATTTAACAATTATCCTATCTTTAGTTTACTGCTATTATAGCATTTATAGTAATAATTTGTTGAACTATTGATAAATAGTTTCATTCATGTTTATCACTCACTTCTATGTTGAGTGGTAACTATATGCCAGGCACTGTCTTTAAACCTGGAATTCCATAGATCAATTAAAGCCCTAATCACATTAAAGCTAAAGAGAAGATAAATAGGTAATTATGACTCAGTGTACTAATGCTAAGAGAGGTACATGAAAATGGATACAGGTTGGCAGAAAACAGAGGTATTAATTCTTCTTCGGGAGGATACACAAAAAATACTTCACTAAGAAGCCCTATTAGAGTTATACCTAATATATAATAATTCATTATGAAGAAAATGAGAGGAAGAGCACCATATGCAGAAGAAACTGGTAAGAGAGATGAAGGCATACAGGTCATATTTTCTGTGGACTGAGTAAATGGAGGGTAGAAGAGGTCAGGGGCTAGAAATGTAAGTTGGGTATTTGTGTATCCAGAGGTGATCCTTTCAACTAGCTGTAAGCTACTTGAGGTTAAGACCCAGGTCTCTTTTATCCTTCCACCTGTTTATAAACATCTGCTGAGAAAAACCTACAAGAAAAATACTACAGTAGCTAGAACCTTACTAAGGCATTTACTTGTCCTGAAGGAACTCATATTATCATGATAGAAAAAAAAATGATAAAAACAAATAATTGCAGTACATATCATGAAAGGAATATCCCTTCTTGCAGGATTTTCTAATAATTTTATACAAATATAATTTCCTGTTTGGTAAAAAAATGCAGTATCTCAAAATTTTGTGTTTCATAAAAACCCCATGCCTCCCTGCATCCTCTGGATATCCTAAGACAGGGCCAGGTGCTCAATAGTTCAGTAAATGTTTGGTGATATGGAATTAAATGAAATGACAACAGAAGAAAGAAGAAAGTGCTGCAATGTACAAAGCCAAGTTAGGTTGGCAAGACAGGAAGCTTAGAAAAAATAGAGTTATTAAAGAACAACTGCTGATGTTCTGCATTATTTATATATGTTGCATTTTGGGTTTGAATTTCACCAGTCAAAAATATGCTTATTTAATTTGCTGGTCTCTTTCTCTTGACATTGAGAAGCAAATGAGACTGAGACAAAGTGAGGTGAGACAAAAAGCCCTTATCTTTTCTCTTTAATACAGGAATGCTACAGGGAAGAAGATGCTTTAAGGAGCTGGTTTAATAACTGTAGGATATTTAGAAGTCTAATAGTAGAAAAATAACAGCATAATTTAAAGTAATAAAAATAATAGTTTACATTCATTGCAGGCACTATGTTAAAGCATTTCACATGCATTATTTTTCATCTTCATAACAAGTCTGTGAAGTAGAACCATCATTATCCTCACTTCAAATATACATATACTGAAATACAGAGATGAGAAGACTTGACAAGACCATAAGGCTAAGAAGTGGCTAAAAGAGATTTGAACTCAGGCAGTCTGATTTCAAACAATATGATTAGAATAGGTAGAAGCAGAGATAGGAGCAATTGGGGTTTTGTAATAGAGATAAAATGTGTATGTGTGGGGGATGGGTCCAGAGAAAGATAGTGGCAAAAGAGAGAGAAAAATTTACATAAGGCAAATTATGTCAGTTATCCAGGAATTATGTAATAGGACATTCTGGTTATGGCTTATTAAGTGGTATCTTGTAAAATGACACATTCCTATTTTTCTAAACAGTCTTAGAAATACCTATATATCTATATATTACCTATACCTATATATCTATCTATCACCTATATATCATCTCTTTATCATCTATCTAACATAATCTCTTCATCTATAACAAATCTGAGCTAAAACAATTTTAGTTTATCTTTCATTTCCCAAATCTGAAATGAACAGATCAATTTTGATTTCAAAAGCCTCAATTCTTGGGTTTTATTCTTCACATATCAAATTAAAATATTCTTATTAAAAATAGAAGATTGGTTTTGATAACCTTTTCCCAAGAATCCATTCAGTAACTTCAAAAAGAGTTGCCTTAATATTTTTCTAATATATAGAGAGGTTATGCCACAAATAAAATACAAAAACAAAACACAGAAAAACAACTTTTCTAACACAAGTCATTTTTTATATTAATATTTTACAAGATTCTCAGATTATAATGTGCTGCTAAGTACAAGCTAGACTATTTTGGTTAGTAAAATGCTAATAGAAATATTAACTTTAAGACAGAAACTATTGTTGAGAATCCATAAAGGTAGATACATTTACTTTTAGGGCATTTAATTAAGGCTAGGTTTAAGTTCTCAATTTGTCAGTGAAAAAAGAAAATTATTAGAAAATATAAAGAAAGGACAGTACAATCATACTTGTTTATAGCACTGCTGAGCATTACACTAAGGAACAATTATTTCATTTTTTAGCTGGAAAAACTAACGGGTTCATGTAGACATATATCTTTGGACATCTTCACTTATATTTCAAATAATGAATTGACGGAATGTGCAAATATTTGTTACCACTGCACCTACTCTCTCGTGAATATAATGAATTATACAGGGTCCAAAAGCAGTAATTTCAGAATGGTTCCAAATATATTTGGGACATCTTTAATCTCCCAAAAGCTTTATGTTCTTCAGTATCCAATTTCTTATTTTAGGCCCCCAGAACAGTGATTCATGACCATCACAATGGCTTGTAAATGCTTTCCCATATTCTTTGTGTATTTATCCAAGACTACTAGAGTAATCATTTCAACTAGATTAAATAAAATAATTCTGAATAGTGCTACTAGTGATATATTCAGATGTTGAAATCATCAATGGGTAATTAGATAGAGGAGAGCCCTGGCTGGATAGTTCAGTTGGTTGGAGTATCTTCTTTACACCATAAACTTTGCAGATCTGATCTCTACTGGGGGCATGTATGGGAGGCAATGGCTCATTCTCTCTCTCTCTCTCTCTCTCTCTCTCTCTCTCTCTCTCTCTCTCCTTATCCTCACACAAGAACATATTTATTTATTTGAGAGAAAGAAGGAACTCTTACCATTTGCAGCAACCTGGAAAACACATTATATTTAAATTGGCAAACACCAAGGACAAAGTAAGAATCTTAAAAGCGACCAGAGAGAAACAGAAATTTACCTACAAAGGAATCCACATAAGACTAGCAACTGATTTCTCAACAGAAACTCATCTGCCAGAAGGGAATGGAATGAAATATACAAAGTCATGCAAAGTAAGGGTTTGAATCCAAGAATACTCTACGCAGCAAAGCTTTAAATCAAAATTGAAGTTGAAATCAGGAGCTTCAAAGAAAAAAAGAAGACTAAGGGGATTTACTACCACCAAACCAGCAATGCAAGAAATATTAAGGCTCTGCTGTAAAAAATAAGAAATAGGTAGCGAACAGAGAACACAGGGGTAAAGAATAAAAATGGCAACAGTTAAGTAACAATCAATAATAACTTTAAATGTAAACAGATTAAAAGCTCCAATGAAACATCGTAGGGTAACTGATTGGATAAGAAAACATCATCCATATATCTGCTGTCTACAAGAAACCCACCTCAGAAAAAGAGATGCAAACAGATTGAGGGTGAAGAGATGGAAGTTGGTATTTCAGGCAAATGGAAATGATAAAAAAAGATGGTGTTGCAATACTTATATCTGACAAATTAGATCTCAAAGTGAAGGACATAACAAGAGATAAAGAAGGCCACTTCATAATACTAAAGGTAACAATCCAAAAAGAAGAAATAATTCTGGTAAACATATACACACTCAATATAGGAGAACCTAAATAAATAAATAAATATATCCTGGAGGAAATCAAGGGAGAGATTGACAGCAATAAAATAATAGTATGAGACATTAATACCCTACTGTCACCACTAGACCAATGCTCTAAACAAAAAATCAGCAAAGAAACATCAATCATAAATGACTCACTAGACCAGATGGAATTAATTGACATCTTCAAAACATTTAACCCTAAAGCCACAGAATATACATTCTTCTCCAGTGCACATGGGTCATTATTAAAGGTAGACCATATGTTGGGTCATAGGAAAAGTCTCTTCAAATTCAAGAAGAAAGTATATCAAGCATTTTCCCAGACCACAGTGGCATAAAACTGGACATCAACTACAATAAAAACAATACAAACAAATCAATCACATGGAGACTAAACAGCATGCTACTAAACAACGACTGAGTAACCAGAGAGATCAAGGAAGAAATAAAATCATCATGGCAGCTAATGACAATGACAACACAACAATAAAATATTCATGGGACACAGTGAAAGTAGTCTTGAGAGCGAAGTTCATAGCCCTACAAACCTACTGCAAAAAACAGGAAACAATGGTAATAAATTACCTAACCCTACCACTCAAAGAGCTAGAAAGAGAGCAACAAGAAAAGCCCTGTGTAAGTAAAAGGAAGGAAATAGTAAAGATCAGAGCATAGATAAACATTATGGAGGCCAAAGAAACAATTCAAAAGATCAATAAACCAAGAGCTGGTTCTTTGAAAGGATAAACAAGATTGATGGACCCCTAGCCAGGCTCACCAAGAAGCAAAGAGAGAAAACCCAAATAAACAAAATCAGAAATAAAAGAGGATAAATAACAGACCTTGCCGAAATACAAAGGATTGTTAAAAAAATACTATGAATAACTCTATTCCAACAAATTGGATAACCTGTAGGAAATGGACATATTCCTAGAAAAATATAACCTTCCAAAAGTCAATCAGGAAAAATCTAAACATCTCAATAGTCCTATAACTATGGAAGAAATTGAAGCAGTCATCAAAAAGCTTCCAGCAAACAAAAGCCTGGGACCAGATGACTTCACAGGAGAGTTTTACCAAACATTCAAGGAAGAATTAAAACCTATCCTTCTCAGACTATTCAAAAATATTCTAGAAGAAGGAACATTTCCAAACATCTTCTATGAAGCCAGTATCACCCTAATACCAAAAGCAGATAAAGACAATACAAGGAAAGAGAATTACAAGCCAATATCTCTCATGAAAATGGTTCTAAAATCCTCAACAAAATGCTAGCAAATCGGATCCAGCAGTACATCAGAAAGATCATACACCATGACCGAGTAGGATTCATCCCAGGAATGCAAGGATGGTACAATATCCGCAAATCAATAAACGTGATACATCACATAAACAAATTGAGACAAAAATCACGTAGTCATATCAATTGATGCAGAAAAAGCTTTTGACAAAATCCAACACCCTTTTTTGATAAAAACTCTAAGCAATGTGTGAATGGAAGGATCATACCTCAACATCATAAAAGCCATATATGATAAACTCACAGCTAACATCATACTCAATGGGCATACATTAAAACCATTTCTTCTAAGAACAGGAATAATACAAGGATACCCACTCTCACTATTCCTGTTAGACATGGTACTAGAAGTATTAGCCATTGCAATTAGACAAGAAAAAGAAATAAAAGGCATGCAAATTGGAAAAGAAGAAGTAAAGCTGTCCTTATTTGCAGATGACATGATACTGTACATAAAAAACCCGAAGGACACCATCCAAAAACTAATAGACTTAATAAATGAATTTGGCAATGTAGCAGGATACAAAATTAATACCAAGACATCTATGGCATTTCTAGACACTATTAGTAATATTACAGAAAGAGAGACTATAAAAGCAATCCCATTTACTACTGCACCAAAAAAATATTAAGATACTTAGGAATAAACCTAACTAAGGAGGTAAAAGACCTATACATGGAAAACTACAGGACACTCAGAAAAGAGATAGAAGAAGACGTAAACAGTTGGAAGAGCATACCATGCTCATGGATTGGGAGAATCAACATCATTAAAATGTCCATACTACCCAAAGCAATCTATAGATTCAATGCACTACCCATTAAAATTCCAATGAAAGATTTCACAGACCTAGAAAGAACTCATCAAAGATTCATCTTGAACAACAACAGCAACAAAAAAGACTCCTAATAGTCACAGCCATCCTGAGAACAAAGAATAAAATAGATGGGATCTCAATACCAGATTTCAAGCTATATTACAAAGTAACTGTTCTCACAACAGCCTGGTACTGGCACAAGATTAGACATATAGACCAATGGGATAGAATAGAGAATCCATATATCCACACAAACCATAATGCTCAATTAGTATTTGACAAAGGAGGCATGAACATACAATGGAGCCAGGACAGTCTCTTCAATAAACGGTGTTGGGAAAATTGGACAGATACATGCAAAAAAAATGAAACTAGATCACCAACTTACACGATATAAAATATAAACTCAAATGGATACATGACTAAAGCATAAGACAGGAAACCATAAAAATACTAGAGTAATCCACAGGCAGTACAACCTCAGAACTATGCTGAAAGAACTTCTTCACTGATACGGTTCCAAGGGCAAAGGAAGCTAAAGAAAAAATACACAAATGGGATTACATTAAAAAAAAAAAATTTTGCACAGCAAAAGAAAGCATCAACAACACAACAAGAAAGACCACTGTATGGAAGGACATATTTGCAAATGTTGTCACTGACAAAGGTTTAATCTCCAACATCTACAGCCAACTTATAAAAGTTAATAAAAGGAAGTTAAATGTTCCAATAAAAAATGGGCAAGGGACTTAAATAGAACCTATTCAAAAGACGACAGAAGGAAGGCCAAGAGACACATGAAAACATGTTCAAAGTCACTAATTATCTGAGAGATGCAAATCAATAAGACAATGCGATACCATCTCACACCTGTCAGAATGGCAATCATCAACAAATCAACAAATGACAAATGTTGAGGAGGATGCGGAGAAAAAGGAACCCTTGTGCACTGTTGGTGGGAATGCAGACTGGTGCAGCCAGTGTGGAAAACAGTATGGAGTTTCCTCAAAAAACTAAAAATGGATCTCCCATTTGACCCTGTAATCCCACTCTTAGGAATATATCCTAAGAAATTAGAAGCACCAATCAGAAAGGATTTATTCACCCCTCTGTTCATAGCAGTACAATTTACAATAGCTATAATTTGGAAACAGCTTAGGTGCCTATCAGCAGGTGAGTGGATAAGAAAACTACAGTACATCTACACAATGGAATTTTATGATGCCATAAAAAAGAAGGAATTCGCCCAAACCAGTTTGGCTCAGTGGATAGAGTGTAGGTCTGCACACTGAAGGGTCCCAGGTTCAATTCTCTTCAAACGCATGTACCTTGGTTTGGGCATATATGCAGTGGGGGGTGTGCTGGAGGCGGCTGATTGATGTCTCTTTCTCATCGATGTTTCTAACTGTCTATCCCTCTCCCTTCCTCTCTGTAAAAAAGCAATAAAATGTATTTTAAAAAAGAAGAAGATGTTCTTACCATTTGCAGCAACGTGGATGGAGCTGGAGAGCCTCATGGTAAGTGAAATAAGCCAGTCAATTAATGAGAAACACCACATGATCTCACTCATTTGTGGATAATAAAGAACATTATAAACTGATGAACAAAAGGATAGATACAGAGGCAGTAGAGCATTGAAAAGTCTGTCAAATTATAACAGGAAGGTTAAGGAGAGGTGGGGTATATAAGAGATCAACCAAAGTTCTTGTATGCATGCATATGAGCATAACCAATGAACACAAGACACTGGAGGGTTAGGGTATGCCTGGGCGGGGGTGGGGGGGCAATGGGGAGATATGTATACATGTAACACATTAATACAAATAATCTACACTAGGAACATCTCAGTGGTTCTTTTAGAGTAGTGACAATTTACAGAAAGAAAATATTCTAAAGATTTGTTTTCTACCATGAAGAACACCAAATTTTCAGGCAATTTAAAAAAATGTTGAGTAGTAGACTTAGAAGCACAAGAATAAGGTGGCTGCCATAGTTCAGCAGATCAAAGTAAGAGCAGCAGAAAAAAAAAAGGTTTTCTTTAGTAAAGATTGGAAAATAGGTTGATATCAAATTTTCATGACTAAGACAAATTTCATATTTCTTATAGGAGGGAGAGGGAAGAATATTTTCCAGGAGGAAAAGTAAATCTCTCAAGGTAAAATGTAAACCATACTTCATGAGCACCAGCCCTAATATTTAAACTCTCTTTATCAATGGTCCACAATGGGCATGTTTAAGGCTATCGTAGAGCTTTACATTTGCTAGGATCCGCAAGCCTCAAAGAGTCCACTATCTATAAGATCTTGGCTGACTGACATCTAAGCAGTAGCATAGAAACTTTTAGTCCCTCCCGCCTGAATCCACATTGATGAGGCCTAGCTTCTTTAAGTCACCTAAACTTCCCTGCCCGTCCCCATGTGACTGGAGTCTTCCTAGAAAGCTGGGTGGCGTTGATAGCATAAAGTGGAAAGTCAGAATGGAGCCAAGCTACACAGTCCATATGCAGATTTTGTCTACGTAAAAGTAAGTATTAAGTTAAAAACACACAAAAGGAGTAGAAGACTTTTGAAACTTTATTCTTTGAGCAGTCTGGACCCATTGCATTGAAATAAGAAAAAACAATAAATAATATTGATGTATAATCATCACAGTAAAACATATTCAAACGTACTTACCTATCTACTTACCTACCTATTTTTAGAGAATTGGCTGGTAGAATATATGTCAAGTATTAATTGTACTTGATTCTAGATGTTTGGTCTACAAATGCTTATTGTTTTTGCTGCTTATTTCCATATTTTAATTTTCCTAAAACAAATATTTATTCCCTGCAAAATAATCAGGGTTTCAAAATTTACATGCTTTAAGAGTAAGACTAACAATGTAAATGAATGAATGAGCCAAGGGTATATGACAATAAGGAAAAAGTAGTAACTAGTATTATCTGGAGAATACATTCTCTTTTGAAATGAGGTGGCTGCTGCTCAGATCCAGCCATGATTGACATAAAGGAATTGAAATAATCTGGAAATAAATATTTTATGTAATTACTAGATGTTTAAATGTTAGCAACAGATTTAAATTTTGAAAACAATTGAGATCAAACAAACACATATGTGGGCCTACACTTGGTCAATTTACCGCTTTTGAAATGACTAACACATTACAAACATAAAATGAAAATCAGTTCATGATTCTGTAATCAGTCTCACAGAGAACACCCAAAGACTCATTCTAAGAGATTTTAATTTACATTGAGAAAATACAGTAGTATAGTGAACAACAAATATTGAACAATTAAGAGTGGGTTACTGAGGGTTTCATGAGATTGGCATAATTGACGGGAGGAAATAGTAATGGGAAGTTCTTCACTAGTTTGGTTTCATAGGAAGATATAGTGTATCTTGGAAAAGTCAGAGGGATAAAAGAGAAGTCAAGTAGGCTGGGATCCAAGAATAGGGAGAACAATTCAAGCTCCAGGTACTTGCACAATAGATAAGGGAAAGTTAATTGTCTGAGGGTAACATTATAAAAAGAGGGCAGGCAAAAAATGAATAATAATGAACAAGAACCATCTGGCTTTTGGAAATTATTTTTGGTAAAGAAAACTATTTTTTCAACTGCAGAATAAAATATTGAAGACTTACTCATGTTTATATTCCAACTCCTCAAATAATCTACATAGAATAATTACATTTGCCATTTAACTTTACATTACATTTCTCCTGTTAATCTGTCTGGTGACAAATTGGCAAGGTTTAAAATTGGAAACCAAAGTAATTTGCTAATAAAATCTCACTCTGCTTCCCCAAAGAAATGAATAAGTGGTCTTTATTTTTTTCTATTGAAAATTCAAATTAATAATTATATTCCAAATACTGTCACCTTTCAACAATCAGATGTAGTATAGTTGTAGGAAAAGCCTTGGTTAATTTTTTTTTATAATGGGTTAATAACTATAGCTTAGGTCAGTCTTGTGTTCACCTGGTGCTGATTTCTTCCACTGAGGAAATTATGTGTTATTGACACACAACTAACTGTCTTTAAGAGCAGTGACACTGCAGTTAGTCAAATTTGGGGTTGAATCCTAATTGGTACTAGTAACTTAATGTGGCCAAGTCAATTAATCCTTTTGTCTGTTTTCTTATCTATAAAATGAGGAGAATAACAGCATATATTTTATAAGTTTTCTGTAGGATTAAAAGTGAAGAACTTAGAATAGTGCCTGGCAGTATACATATAATAATAATGATAGTTTTCTTATCACCAGCCCCATTAAAAGTGACTGACCCAATTTTCATTTCCCTGAGGGCATTTCTCTTCACTAGGAATGGGTTAATAGAAAGCCAGTGTGTGTGCATGCATATTCAAAAAGCCTATAAAGTCAATGTTAATGATAGAATATTATGTGAAGTCTATGGAAACAAATTTAATCTCAAGGAGGTCTTGTGATAAACCCTCAAGGCATTTATAATTAGGTGTAACTAGTTGGCCTGAAAGTTGGGACGGGCCTGTGGAAATTAACTATCATATGGAAATAATTTGATGATAATTATACTAATAAACAACAGCTATTAATATCATTATTGGCATAATAATACTAGAAAATTGACATTGAGCACTTACTATAGATAAGACAGTGTACTAAAGACTTTACATGGATTATTTCATTTAATGCTTATAATTATTAACCTTATGAGATTGATATAGCTGAGAACTCCAAATAGGGAAACTGAACTTCAGCAAGGTTAAATAACATTCTCTAATTCTAAACCATACATCTAGTAGCAAAACTTGGATTATATGCAAGAGCAGTGACACTTATGATCTCATTAGTCTCACTTTATAGATAAGAAAACTTGATGGAAATTATAATAGAGTAGGAGCTATGATAACTGGCCTTTAGTCCTATTTCTGCCTTACCAACTAACCACTGATCTTGTGCAAGTTACTTAACTTCTCTAAACCTCATTTTTAAAAATATATTTTATTGATATTTTTACAGTGAGGAAGGGAGAGAAATAGACAGTTAGAAACATTGATGAGAATGAGAAACATTGATCAACTGCCTCCTGGACACCCCCACTTGGGATGTGCCCGAAACCAAGCTACATGCTCTTGACTGGAATCTAACCTAGACCCTTCAATTCGCAGGCCAACGCTCTATCCACTGAGCCAAATTGGTTAGGGCTAAACCTCATTTTTCTAAACTATAAAAGTGGAAATAATAATAGTGAAAGATTATTATGAAAACTAAGTTAAGTAAATATAAATATTGCTATTGTTAATATCATTATTGTATTGATTATC
This sequence comes from Lasiurus borealis, assembly GCA_004026805.1. Classification (NCBI taxonomy): domain Eukaryota; kingdom Metazoa; phylum Chordata; class Mammalia; order Chiroptera; family Vespertilionidae; genus Lasiurus; species Lasiurus borealis. Next base: position 52,754 of record PVJN01003468.1, on the reverse strand, counting down.
TTATTTTCATGGGTAGCAGCATTATGAGCAGAGGAATCACAACTCATTGGAAAGGGCTAAAGTGGGAATAAAAAAAATGTAGAGCAGCTGAGACCGGTGTTGCTCAGTGGATAGAGCATCGGCCTGCGGACTGAAGGGTCCCGGGTTCGATTCCGGTCGGGGGCATATACCTTGCTTGCAGGCACATCTCCACTGTGGGGCGTTCAGGAGGCGGCTGATCTATGTCTCTCTCTCATCAATGTTTCTGACTTTCTATCCATCTCCCTTCCTCTCTCTGAAAAATCAATACAAAAAATCAATAAAATACATTTTTAAAAAATGTAGAGCAGCCGAGACCGGTTTGGCTCAGTGGATAGAGCATCGGCCTGTGGACTGAAAGGTCCCAGGTTTGATTCCGGTCAGGGGCATGTACCTTGCTTGCAGGCACAACTCTAGTAGGGGGGCGTGCAGGAGGCAGCTGATCGATGTTTTTGACTTTCTATTCTTCTCCCTTCCTCTCTGTAAAAAATCAATAAAATATATTTTTAAAAAATGTAGACCAATATTATATGTGTGGGGCCTAAGCCATGTCAGAAGTTGTTGATTCCCTTAACAGTATTTCTGAAATCAGTATGATTTCTAATGATTTAGTGATGAAAAGTTCTGTTAATTTAGATGCACTGGTTTGGATTTTGGACCTCTCTAATGAAGGGGTTCAGAATATTCCATACCAAGGCATATTTTTATATAAAGATTATTCTGAACTGAAAGCAATTAAGAAACATCCGAGAAGAAACTGTCTGTCCTCCCCCCTCTGCCTAAAAGCATATATTTCCCTTTGTGAAGGTATCCTCCTTCCCCTGTCCCATACGAGGAGGAAGAGAACAACACTTAAAACAAGAGATGAATCTACATAAATAAATCTTACTGAAATAACCTTTATCTTCTATTAGTTTCCTTATACATTTACCTTCCCACTATTTACTGCCCCTGGAAGCCCAAACCCCTTTTCCTTTGTCTTATCATTTTCTCACAATACATTGCACTTTGATAAGATAGTATATAAATTCCCAAGCCTAACCACTTCTTTGAGATTTCATTTATTTTTCCAAAATAAACCATTTCTCCTGTTAATCTGTCTTTTGTCCATTCAATTTGCAGGTCTAGCTACTAAACCTAATTGGATAGAGGAGATTTTCCTTCCCTATACTAATTTGGCGGCATTTGCATGCAATGATATTAGCCTGGTGAGAATAGATCCCTGCAGATCCCTATGTTGATTTTGTCCTGAAGAATATGGATAACCAGTATAGTGTCATAAATCAAATTGATTACTACCTAAATAAAATGCTTTGTTTTGTTTCTGTTTTTGTTTATTACTGATAACATTCCTCCTTCTACAAGATATTTGCTGGAGAGTTGGGATTAGAAGGCACAAGAAATATTTTAGTGAAAAATAAAAAACAGTTCTACTTATTCAGAATGATTTTCTTTCACTGATGACACTGTACAGTTAGCTATTGTTGAAGAGTATAACCTGTTGTTACTTCAGAGCTGTAGTTTGCAGAAGTTCCTACCCCTTCATGCTCTGATGGAAAAAAAAAAAAGATAGCTAGATTCCTAGGTGGTCTAAAATAGTAAAAAGTTGTAAAATACGTCTTAATAATTTATTATCTACTTTAAGAGAATTATATAATTTCACCAGTTTTCTACAGAATCAACTGTATTAATTTAGAATGACAGTGAACCCTTTTCTTTTTAAATTAAATGGAGCTCTTGAACAGAAGCTGGTACTGTTATCACACTGAATTGTTAAGAAAAAAGCACCTATCCACCTTCACATTTTCAAAGATTATAGCAAAGAAGGAAGAATGATACAAAAAAACTACAGCAGTGAAATTATTCTGCTTCACATATGCTAAAGCAAAGGAGACAAGTATATGTGTTAATTATAAAATAAAAAGCTTTAAAAACATTCTAAAGATCAATGGGTATTTTGGATTATTGTTTTTTAACAGATAATGATGTGCTTGGTGATGAAATTAAGCAAATTGCATTATTGTTTAGCAGTCAGGATAGTAATTACATACTCAGTAAGAGCCTTAAGTGTTCAAAAGGCAAAAGCGTGGATGGATACTATATAAAAGAGAGTATCATGTAAAAGGTAGCAGACCGTATTTCAGAAGATTTAGTTTGCTGCATTCAAGGATCTCAAAAGCCAAGGCAGGGTTCTATATGAGGAAAGATAATCTAGAAAATTTAAACAGTCACATGGTCCATTTATTTTGTTTCTATAAGAATTGCAGTTAAGCTCTTAATAAGAAGAGAAAAAATTCCATGGAAACTAGTCCCCCAAATTCCAGTGGAGATATATTTATCAATGAGTGAGACCTGAGGGATGATTTGGGACAGAGCTAAGTGGGTTAAAACAATACAAGTTGATCAGGTCATAATTTCCAGGCAAAACTTAGCTATACCTGCCACTCCTAGATCTTTCCAGGTGTTGGCTGGAGCTGTAGATTTATCAGAAGATTGAACAGGAAAATATTCCGTTCCAAAGTATTTTTTTAATTTTAAAAATAATTTTATTTAATTTATTAAGGTTACATTGGTTCACAAAACTATACAGGTTTCCAGTGTACAACTCCAATAAAACAATATCTGTGCACTGCATCCTCCACCCATAGACCCAAGCAAAGTCTCTTTATATCCCCATTTTCGCCTCCTTTGCCCACCTCCACCTTTCTCTCTGGCTATCAGCACACTTTTGCTTAATCTGTTCACCTTCTTTCATCTAGTCTCCCAACTGACCTAAGTGTATAAATCTGTCACCTTTTACTTCTAAAGTAATTCTTACTGTAGGAAGAATTTATCCCCATATGGTTGTATGATTGAAGTCCCATTTTCTTAATAACTGTCAATAAGGGGCCGCACTCTACTTCTAGAGATTGCAAGCAATCCCTTGTCATTTGGAGCTTTTCATGGGTCCTCACACAACATGGTTACTTTTTCAAAGCCAGCAATGGGAGAGTTTCCTACTCCAGTCTGCTAAGAGAGATATTTTTTTAACAATATGATACCAGAATATCCATCTATCACTTTGCTTTATTCTATTGGTAAGAATTAATTCACAAGTGTGTCCAGCATTCAAGTTAACGGGATTATGCAGAGGCATGAGTATTTGGATATGGGGAATCATTGAGGATCACCTCAGGTTCTGTCTGCCATAGAGAGGACAAAATTTATCTTCTGCCACTCCAGGACCTCTAGTTACTTTTTATCTTATGGGAACTACATATCAAAGAACTGATCACTTTTTGAGTGATTCCAATTGTTTCCAGAAATCTCAGTTCTTCTCCTAGCTAACTGTACAGGATCACATGGCATGCAGTTTAGGCAGTTTGATTCTACTTGCATAATACCTTAATTATCCATCTTTTATAATTTTCTCCTAATTTCCTCTATTTTTATATTTTGCTTTATATGCATAGTTCCATAGCCTATTTCAACTCCTTTTTAGAATAAACAGGACATACATATATGCATAAATATTTTAATGAATGCACCAATCAAACTTCCATAGGAAGCGACTTTCAGACTTAACCATATCATAAATTTCACACTTGTGTCTAGGACCATGTTATTAATGCAAATAACTCAGAACATGAAAGTAAAGCTACATTTTTAGAGTTCTTTTCCCTATATCAAAACATTTTATTTAGCTTGGAAATAGAGATTAATTCTATCCTGAAATTAGTCAATTCACACTTTTTACTTTATTTTTCTAAATTTCTCAACTTCTGACTGAATACAACTGCCCTCCTTGCCTATTGCCACCCAAAAAAATTGACATATCACAATCCTTTGATTGATTTTCATAAAAGAATAATATGCAAATAAAATAATAATATGCAAATTAACCATTGCTCCATAACACCCACAAGCCATGCCCACCAGCCAATCAGTAGTGAGTATGCAAATTAACCCAAGCAAGATGGCTGTAGCCATGGAGTGAGCAGGAGGCTTGGATTTCCCCATCAACGGAAGAAGCCAAGCTTTCCACACACCCTGGCTGGCCAAGGACTCCACTCAAGGCTGCAAAGTTTCAATTATAGAGGATAAATAAATCCCAGATACAAGGACCTCAACTTGGGTGGCTGGGGTGTGCAAACCACCACAGGTCTCTCTCCCAGGCTGCACAATGCTCCAAGGGAACCTGCACCCTGATTTGGGACACCTTTCACGGCAAACTAGCTGGCCCCTGCCCATGCACCAGGCCTCTATCCTATCAAATAAAAGAGTAACATGCAAATTGACCATCATTCCCACACACAAGATGGCTGCTCGCATGTGGGCAAAGATGGCTGCCCCCATGTGGACACAAGATGGTTGCCACAAGATGGCCTGCAGGGGAGGGCAGTTGGGAGAGACCAGGCCTGCAAGGGAGGGCAGTTGGGGGCAATTAAGCCTGCAGGGGAGGGTAGTTAGGGATGACCAAGTCAGCAGAGAAGGGATGTTGGGAATGACTGGGCCTGCAGAGAAGGGAAATTGGGGGGTACCAGGCTTGCAGGGGAGGAAAGTTAGGGGCAAACAGGTTGGCAGGGGAGTGGTTAAGGGGTGATTAGGCTGGCAGGAAGAAGTGGGTATTGGCAATCAGGAAGGCAGGCAGGCAAGCAATTGGGACCCAGCAGTCTTGGATTGTGAAAGGGATGTCGGACTGCCCATTTAAGCCTTATCAGGATCAGGCCTAAACAGGCGGTCAGACATCCCTCGAGAGGTTCCAGATTGAAGGGGGTGCAGGCTGGGCTGAGGGAAACCCCCACCTCCCATGCATGAATTTTGCACACCGGACCTCTAATCCTCATATATATATATATATATATATATATATATATATATATATATATATATTTGAAAGTATTATACATATTTCCTATTTTTCCCTCCTTACCCTCTTTTCCCCAGCCCCTACCCACTCCCTCAGGTCTTCATCATCTTATTCCCCATGGTCATGGGCATTACATATAAATATATAAGTGCTTTGGTTTATCTTTTCTTGTCCCCCATCTGCACATCAAGGTATGTCAAACAGTTCCATGCCTCCATGCTTCAGGTCTTATTTTGTTGATCAATTCATTTTGTTCATTAGATTCCACAAATAAGTGAGATTATGTGATATTTGTATTTCTCAGATTGGATAATTTCACTTAGAATAATATTCTCTACATCCATCCATTTTGTCTCAAAGGGTTAGGGATCCCTTTTATTAACAGCTGCATAGTATTCCATTGTGTAAATGTACCAAAGGTTGTTTTTGTTTGTTTGTTTGTTTGTTTTGTTTTGTTTTATCCATTCATCTAGGGATAGGCACTTGGACTGTTTCCAAATGTTAGCTATTGTAAATACCACTGCTGTGAACATAGAGCTGCCTATATTTTTTCTGGTTGGTATTTCAGGAGTTTTAGGATATATTCTCAGAAGTGGGATGGCTAGGTCAAAGTGAAGTTCCATTTTGAATTTTTTTGAGGAAATAATTAAAAATCTGCATACCCACCAGCAGTGAACTAGTGTTCTCTTTTCTCTGAATCCTCAACAGCACTTGTTTGTTGATTCTTCGATGATAGCCATTCTCACAGGTGTGAGGTGGTATCTCATTGTGGTTTTAATTTGCATTTCTCTGATGATTAGTGACTTTGAGCTATCTGTATCTATTTCTTAAAAGGGAAAACTTAGTCCTCAAAATACTATACCACTGCTCCTTATAAATACCCTGTATAGAACTGATGGTCATTAAATATTCCCTCTCATTTATTTCTTCTTGATAGGTTGACTCTAAAAACTTAAGTATTGCTGAAACCGGTTTGGCTCAGTGGATAGATAGTCAGCCTGTGGACAGAAACGTCCCGGGTTTGATTCCGGTCAAGGGCATGTACCTCAGTTGTGGGCATGTCTCCAGTAGGGGGCCTGCAGGAGGCAGTTAATTCATGTCTCTCTCTCATTGATGTTTCTAGCTCTCTGTCCCTCTCCCTTCTCTGTAAAAAAATCAATAAAATACATTAAAAAAAAGACTATAGGATACACTTAAAAAAAAAAAACCTTAAGTCTTTATTTATTGGTCCTATTTTTTTAACACTTTCAAAATATGACAAATCCTCTCTAGTAGAAAATACATAGCTAAATTTAATAAAAGGCCTTTAAGTCTTTTATATCACTAGTGAGTCAATTTTTCCAATTATATCTCATTAATTATATTTTGGTGTTCCTTTAACATGCCAGAAAAACTATGGCCTCCAGAGCTTCACACTTGCTGTTACCTCTGCCTATCACATTCTGCTCCAGCATATGTGCATGGTTTACTTCTCTTCATTCAGATTATTGCTCATATATCATATCATCAAAAAGACTCCCTTGGCCAATCTATGTAAAATATTAACTCCCTCTCCAATCCTATCCCAACCCCAATCCTTACTAAGTTTTAATTTTTCTTCAGAGCACCAATATACATCTTGAGATAGTATACATTTAACTATTTACTTGAGACTCACCTGTCTTCCTATTCTAGATTATAAACACTATGTAGAAAGTGACTTTACCTTATTTTTTGCCATCTAGAACAAGCCCTGGCACACAATAAGATTTAACATATTTTTTTATAATAAAGGATGGATGAATGGTGAGCATTAAATAATTACTAAAGTCAATTAGATTAGCTTACACAATAGATTTTGAAGCCTGGGATAAGTTGAATAAGGACACACTTTTTGGGGACCATCAGTTTACACTCTGGTCTCACATAGTATTCCTGTTAGCCACGTTTGTGAAAATTGTGAACATTGAATTAGAAAAAGGGAAAGCCACTTATTCCAGGTAACTAGGGTGATAAGTATTAACTAAGCATCAACCATGTACTCAAGGATGTACAAAAGTTCTATGGAAGATTAAAAAAAAAAGGAGGCTTACAGCATAGTATTAAAATCCTGCACTTTTGAAATCAAAGAGACTTGGAATCTAATCTCAGCTGTCACATTCTAGCTATGTGAACTTGGACAAGTTTATTATATTGTCTGAATTTCAGTTACCTCAACTATTAATTAAGGAAACTACTACATTACTCCAGCTTGTTATGAGGAACATATACAATATTTTAACCCACAGAGATAAAGTAACCAAGTATAAGATAGTCTTATCAAACAATTAAAAGCAGTAATAATATTACTATTAATAATGTATTATTATCTTATACTAGAGGCCTGGTGCACACAATTTGTACACAGGGGACAAGGGCTGTCCCTCAGCCCAACCTTCACCCTTTCATCAATGGACCCCTCGAGGGATGTCCAACTACCCGTTTAGGCCTGATTGCAGTAGGATCAGGCTTAAACGGGCAGTTGGACATCCCTCTCACAATCTAGGACTACTGGCTCCCAAATGCTCACCTGCTTACCTTCCTGTTTTCCCCTAATTGCTTCTGTCTTCCAGCCTGATCACCCCCTAACCACTTCCCTGCCAGCCTGATTGATGCCCAACTTCTCCACTGCCAGCCTGTTTGCCCCTAACTGCCCTCCCCTGCAGGCCCGCTTTCCCCCAATGTCTCTCCTCTGCTGGCCTGGTCATCCCTAACTGCCCTTCCCTGCAGGCTTGATTGCCCCCAACTGCACTCCCTTGCAGGCCTGGTCCTTCCCAACTGCCCTTCCCTGCTGGCCTGATCACCTATAACTTCCCTCCCTTGCAGGTCATCTTGTGGCAGCCATCTTGTGTCCACATGGGGACAGGATCTTTGACCACATGGGAGCGGCCACCTTGTGTGTTGGAGTGATGGTCATTCTGCATATTACTCTTTTATTAGATAGAATAGAGGCCTGCTCCATGAGTGGGGCCAGCTGGTTTTCCATGAAAGGTGTCCCAGATCAGTGTGGGGTTTCCCTTGAGACATGGGATGGCCTGGGCAAAGGGCCTGTGATAATTTACAGGCCAGCCATGCCACCCATTGACCTAAGCAGTGGCCCTGGCATCTGGGATTTATTTATCTTCTACAATTGAAACTTTGTAGCCTGGAGCTGAGCCAAGCCTCCTGTTCCCTCTGTGGCCGCAGCCATTTCTGTTGGGATTTATTTATCTTCTATACTTGAAATTTTATAGCCTTAAACAGAGGCCAAGGCAGGCCAGGGCTGTAGAAAGTTTAGCTTCCTCCATCACTGGGGCAACCCTAGCTTCCTGCTCTCTCCAGCTTCATGGCTACTACCATTTTTGTTGGAATTTATTTATCTTCTATAATTGAAACTTTGTAGCATTGAGTGGAGGCTTAGGCCATCCAGGATTTGTGGCAAACTTGGGTTCCTCCATCACCGGGGAAACCCAAGCCTTCTTCCTGCACTCTCTGTGGCCATAGCCATGTTGTTTTTGGTTAATTTGCATACTCGCTCTAGATTGGCTGGTAGGTGTGGTTTGGTGTGTAGTAGAGATATGGTCAATTTGCATATTAATCTTTTTATTAGATAGTATAATGAAGAGGTAATATGCAATAATATTGACCAACATGCCCTCACACGATGGCCACCTACATGTTGTCACAAGATGGCCACTTCCATGTGGTCATAAGATGGCTGTGCCCGTCATCACAATATGGCCACCCCATGTGGTCAAAAGATGGCTGATCCCATATGGTCACAAGATGGCTGTGCCCATGTCACCACAAGATGGCTGCCCTCATGTGGTCATAAAATGGCCACACCCATGCCATTACAAGATAGATACCACATGATGGCTGGCAGGGGAGGGCAGTTGTGGGCAATCAGGATAGTAGGGGAGGGCAATTGGGGGAAATCATGCCTGCAGGGGAGGGCAGTTGGGGAAATCAGGCCTGCAGGGGAAGGAAGTTGTGGGCAACTGGACCAGCAGGGGATGCAGTTGGAGTGATCAGGCCAGCAGAGGAGCAGTTAGGCATCAATTAGGCAGGCAGGGAGAAACACTTAGGGGCAATCAGGCAGGTGGGCAGGTGATCAGTTGGTATCCAGCAGTCCTGGATTGTGAGAAAGATGTCCAACTGCTGGTTTAGGCCCAATCCCTGAGCAGTCCCTTATTGGAAAAGGTTCAGGCTTGGCTGAGTGACAACCCCTCCCCTCAGTGCACAGATTTTGTGCACTGGGCCTTCAGTTATTATTATAAAATTAGATTCCTGAGACAACTAGAGATCAATGCAATAAAGAGATATTCTGGGACCAATACACAGAATGTCTCCTATAGACACTGTACAATCTACTACCATTATTTGCAAGCATATTTCTCAGTTTGCAGTAATATAAACATGGTGTAATAAGCCGAAAGAGAAGTCTTTGAAGACTGAAGATTTGGGTTTGAGTGCCTGCTCTAATACCCACTTCATGGATGAACTTGGGCAATTCATAACTATGCTGAGATCCACTATTCTCATTTATGAAATGGAAATAACCTCAAAATGGTAAAATAATCCTATCTAATAAAGAGAGCCCATGTTAATTGACCGCTCCAGCCTCAAAGATGGCAGCACCTATAGCCACAAGATGGTGGCGCGCAGTCCCTTCAGCCCTGCCAGGGTGGCAGGTAGGTGGCAAGGCAGGGCCTGACCCTAGGTGGGCCCATATGCTTCACAAGCCTACCTCCTGAGTCTCCCAGTCCCCTCAGACCCCAAGCCTCCCAGGGCCAGCCTGAGGCACAGGCAAGCTTCATATAGCAGCTGCCTAGCTGCCCAAGGCTACCTGAGGCTCAGGTAACATCAGGTCTGGCCAAGGCTTATGCTGGTGGCGATGACAGCAGCAGTGGTGTGATGAAGGGTGTCATCTTCCTCTGATCACTGGGTTGCCTCCCACCCCTGAGGGCTCCTGGACTGTGAGAGGGGACAGGCCATGATGAGGGACCCCAACTCCAATGCATGAATTTTCATGAACCATGCATTTAGTGATTAAATGAGATGCCACATTGTGAATGTTCCCAGCATAACAGAGCAGATTAAAAAATTAGAAATTCAACAAAAGTAAGTTGAATCAGTCCTGGCCTCTATGGTTCAGTTGGTTGGAGTGTTGCCCCACACACCAAGAAGTGGAGGGTTTGTTTCCAGGTCATGGAATAGACTGACAGTTGTCAGAGGGGAGGGGCAAGGTGGGGACTGGATGAAAGGTGAAGAGTTTAGTCAAAGAACATACATGCATAACCTATGGACACAGGCAACAGTGTGGTAATGGGCAAAAGGAGGGGCTCAGGGGCTGGTTGGAGGTGGGTAAAAGAGGGGATGGAAACATCTGTAATAATGTCAACAAGAAAATATTTCAAAATATTTATCTGCTTGTCCTTTCCTGTACCATTGCCAGCCAAGAATGCATATGTATTGATTTCTGCTCTACACCTATTTAAATCCTACCCAATCCTTAAAAGCTAAAATAAGTTGTAATACTTTGTAGTAGATGCTCTGGTACTCTTTCCAGAGCAGAACCTTTAGGGTTAATGCACACTATCCCCAAGCTGCTAGGAATATCAGACTGCTGACTCTCAAAGTTGAACTCAATCTGAGAGTTGCCCTTAAGTGATAGGAGTTGCCTTGACCAAGTTTAACACCCTTGCAAGGAGTGGTCAATGACCAAAGAGTAAATGATTCAGGGGTTCAAAACCCCATTCCACTTGCTTCAATTTGGGATAATTTTGAAAGTCCATCCCAATACCGGATTTCTTTGTGAGATCTGCTGAGATCACGTTAGCAACCACGTTATAGGTCAACTTCTCCCACTCTCTGATCTTACCTTTTCTTTCTAACTTCCTTACAGGAATAATTAAAAATAAACTTTAACATGTAATTCTTCATTTAAGAATCTGCTTCTAGGGAACCCAAACTATGATACCCCCAAAAGCCTTTATAGACTATGGACTATAAAGACTATCTTATAAGATGTCTAACTACTCTGAAGTCCCATATTCATTTGTTGCGTAATATATTCTGCCTTGTTTGATGAGCAGTATTTCCACGTATGTACATCACATCATCCCATAAAGATGTGTAGTTCTTTGAGAGCAGGGACAGAGTTTCAGGCTTTCTCCATTGCCACATAGTAGGAATTCATACAGAGAATACATATTATATATTCAATGAAGATTCTGAATTTTCTTGGTTTGTTAACCATGATATTAAAAAACAACTTGTTTGTATTATTTGAAAAATCAGACTGAGTTTTTCAATGATGTAAGTTGTTTTCTCCTAGGTAAGCACTGACAGCATAATGACATAAAATAAAATGAGAGAGCAAAAGACAAATGACTGTGTAGAAATAAAGCATGTAAGGTAATATGCTAGTTCTATTTTTAAATTATTGAGGAACTTTCATACTATTTTTTCCATAATGGATGTACCTATTTACATTCCAAACAATAGTACATATACACATTTCCTTTGCGCCACTTCCCCACAAATACTTATCTATTATCTTTTGATAACAACCATTTTTTTCCACATCTTCAAAAACACTTATCTCTTGTCTTTTGATAACAGGTGTAAGATGACATGCCATTGCAGATTTTACAAAGAAAAAGTGGTATGTGAGGTGATGATGTTAACTAACTTGATGTGGTAATTGTTTGACAATGTATATGTATATCAATGCATACATTGTAACGTTTTAAAATCACTATTAAAATAAACTATGAAATTTTTATTTGTCAATTATATCTGAATAAAGCTAGAAAAATGCTTAAAAAATAAAAGGTCTAATTAGAAAATAAGCCTGGAGAACAGTAGAAATATCTTTATAAAGCCTGAAAATTTGCATTAGCTCAATCAGGGGTTACTTACACCAATTACCAATTCCCTAAGCATCTGAATAGCCAGCCCTTCATTTAATCATTCTCCAGAATGTTCTTAGGTAGCAAATATTTCATAAATATATAATAAATATATAAACATATGTTTATACTATGTATGCATGCAATAAACATACACATATGCATACATAAATACTTTTAGAAACTGGATGCCCTGGCTTGTTTGGTTCAGTGAATAGAGTGTCTGACTGTAGAATAAGGGTCCCTGGTTAGATTCCAGTCAAGAGTACATACCCAGGTTGCAGGCTCTATCCCCATTAGGCAGTGTGCAGGAGACAGCTAATCAATGATTCTCTCTCATCATTGATGTTTCTATCTCTCTCCTTTTTTCTGAAATCAATAAAAATATATTAAAAAAGAAACTGGAGAAGTTATGCAGGTTCATAAAAGAAAGACAGTCTTAAATGAATTTGAAGTATGGTTAATGAAAGAAAGCAAAAACCATAATGGCTAAAATCCACTTTATCCTGTCCTGATGTTTTCTACAAAATTCCAGGACTAGAACAGGCAAATTCCTTAATTTTTTCATTTCTGAACAATTTAAATAAATGATAAAAGCAACAACTGATAACTTTATTGTTTTAAATGCAAAGATGTTGATGTCTACTTCAGTTTAAGATGTAATAATTACTACAATTAAGTCCAATAATTTATGCACATTTTATTCCCATAAGTATTACATTGATAATTTAAATTAAATTACATAAAATTATTATAATTATGCTAATTATATTTATAGTAAATAATAATTGAATATTTACTATTTCCCAGACACCTAAGTGCATTATAACAGCAGCAACAACATTATTATACTTTCTGCCATGCATCATTCTAGGCATATCAAATGTATTATTTTATATCATTCTTACTGCTATGTTTAAGGTTGGTATAATCTAATATACACTGAGTGGCCAGATTATTATGATTTCTGAACGCATAATAATCTGGCCACTCAGTGTATATCCTATATAAAAAGCTAATATGCAAAGTGTCCCCTCGACCAAGAGTTCGACCAGCAGGCAGGTCAGCCAACTGCCCGTGTCCCCTTCCCCTGGCAGTCCCCACCCATGCAGCTCTGGGCCTCTAAAATATATATATATATATAGTGAGTAGCCAGATTATTATGATCTCTGAATGCATAATAATCTGGCCACTTAATATATATTTTATAGGCAGAAATAAGGAAAGCTCACAGAGATTAAATAACTCTTACAAGGTCTTAAAGCTTGAATGGTGAAGTCAGGATTTGAACCTGGGTCTACCTGACTTCCAACACTATGGACTTTTCAACTATACATGTGGCCATGTTTTATTACCAGGTATTCATTCTTTCAACAAATAATTATTTAAAGCATATCATGGAGTCAGGCAACAATACTGGGTTGATAGTAGTAAAGATATTCTTTACTATCTTTAAAGATAGTAACGTGGTACCTTGAGATACGGGTGCCCTAACATACAAGATTTTTGAGATACGAGCCGTCGAGTGAATGATTTTTGCTTTGAAATAGGAGCAACATTTGAGATAGGAGTAATCGCGCTCATCGGCCGGCTGCACATGACCCACCAGTTTAAGAGATAGAAACATCAATTAGGAGAGAATCACTGATTGGCTGCCTACTGCATCCACCACATTGGGATTGAGCCTGCAACCTGGGCATGTGCCCTGACCTGGAATCAAACCGTTACATCCTGGTTCATAGGTCAATGCTCAATCACATAGCCATGCTAGCTGGGTGTAAGTAAAGATATTCTTGATTCTTCCTTCCTTTATCTAACATAGATCATCCAATTCATCACCAAGGCCTGTTGGGTTTGATACCCTATATAAAAAAAATCCCAGTGACCGAAAAGGTGGAATGACCAGAACAACCATAGACCAAAACACCATGGCCCTTTGCCCAGGTTTGTGCCACCACTCAGGGGGCAGTTAGGGTGCTGGTTTGAAAAGGGAAATTAGAAGAAATGGGGGGAAATATCTTCAGTGCCTGTGGGGTTGAGGTGGTTGGCCTCACTACATTTGTAGTGTGCTGGGGAAGGAACAGGAATATCCAACTGAAAAATGGTTCAGCAGGGTACCTTTCTCATTGAGAACTGGCAAGGCACCAGCCATGGACTGAGTGGCTGGTTGTTTCATGAGTGGGCTTGGGATTGATGTGTTCATGGCAGCAGCAGTACTCCCAAAACTTCACTGATTCCAATTAGTAAAAAAAAATTATTAATGTTAAAGAACAGAAAAATCCTCTCCTACTAGAGGCCCTGGACATTGCAACAAGATTGAAGAAAGCACCACTTAAGGAGGAGATATAAAAACTAGAAGTAGTATGAATTCCCTGCAATTGTTGGAGATTAAACCTTTATCATTGATATCATTGGAAAATGTGTTCTCCCATGCAGTGGGCTTTCTTGTTGTTTTATTGATGGTTTCCTTTGCTGTGCAAAAGCTTTTTATTTTGATGTAGTCCTATTTGTTTATTTTCTTTTTAGTTTTAATTGCCCTAGGAGCAGTATCAGTGAAGAAATTGCTTTGGCATATGTCTGAGATTCTCTGCCATGGGATTCCTCTAGCATTTTTATTGTTTCCCATCATTTGTTTAAGTCCTGTATCCATTTTGAGTTTATTCTTGTGTATGGTATAAGTTAGTGGTCTACTTTCATTTTTTTTTGCATGCATCTGTCCAATTTTCCCAACACCATTTTTTGAAGAGACTGTCCTGACTCCATTGTATATTCATGCAGCTTTGTCAAATATTAATTGAGCATAGTGGTTTGGGTCGATTTTTGGTTTCTCTAATTTGTTCCATGTGTCTGTATGTCTATACTTGTGCCAGTACCAGGCTGTTTTGAGAACAGTGGCTTTGTAATACAGTTTGAAATATGGTATTGAGATCCTACCCACTTTGTTCTTCTTTCTCAGGATTTCTATGACTTTTCAGGTTCTTTTTTTATCCTACATGAATTTTTGGAGAGTTTTTCTAGGTCTGTGAAATACGCCATTGGTATTTTAATGATGAGTGTATTGAATCTATGGATTGCTTTGGATAGTATGGACATTTTCATAATGTTGATTCTACCAATCCATGACCGTGGTATGTTCTTCTATTTGTTTATGTCTTCCTCTGTCTCTTTTTTGAGTGTCCTGTAGTTTTCCCTGTATATGTCTTTTACCTCCCTAGTTAAGTTTATTCCTAGGTATCTTAATTTTTTTGGTGTGATGCTAAATGGGATTGCTTTTTAGTCTCTCTTTCTGTAAGTTCATTATTGGTGTATAGAAATGCCATAGATTTATCTTTTTTTACTGCTATTTGTAATACTTTAAACAATAAAATTATATAATTGTACTTAAAAGCTGAAAGGAAATTTAGAGCTCTAATCCAAATTATATACAGAGAAATTGTGCCGTGCCAGCATGTTCAAGAGTGAACCTGAGTGGGGGCAGTGAAGGATTGAGAAAAGACAGAAAAGAGAATGAAAGGTGGGTCTCAATGGGACACTGTCCTCTCTGATGAAGAGCCTCTCTGATGGAGAGCTCGTGACAGTGCCACGGACTACAAGCTGTGTCTTTATTTTATAGCCAGATGCCATGAGGCAAAGTAAAGGTATGGTCAAGATGTTTACAACATTCTCATAAGTTTTGATCCTTCTCAATTACATGCACCTGAAGATTTCTTGGCATTAATTTTTTGTCCTGCTACATTGCCGAATTCATTTATTAAGCCTAATAATTTTTGGATGAAGTCTTTAGGGTTTTCTATATACAGTTGCATGTCATTTGAAAATAAGGACAGCTTTACTTCTTCTTTTTTAATTTGGATGCCTTTTTCAAACAGAAGATAAACAACCCAATCAAACATGGTCAAATGATCTAAATAAACACTTTTAGAAAGAAGACAGAAGGAAGGCCAAGAGACATATGAAAACCTGCTCAAAGTTACTAATCATCAGAGAGATGCAAATCAAAACAATGCAGTACCTTTTCATACCTGTCAAAATGACTATCATCAACAAATCAACAAATAACAAGTGCTGGCGAGGATATGAATAAAAAGGAACCCTTGTGCACTGCTGATGGGAATCCAGACTAGTACAACCACTGTGGAGAACAGCATGGAGTTTTCTCAAAAAATTAAAATGGAACTCCCATTTGACCCATTAATCCCACTTCTAGGAATATATTCCTAGAAATTAGAAACACCAATCAGAAAAGATATATGCACCCCGATGTTCCTAGCAGCACAATTCAGCATAGCTAAGTTTTGGAAACAGCCTAAGTTCCCATCAGAAGATGAGTAGATTAAAAAACTGTGGTACATCTACACAATGGAATATTATGCTGTGGTAAAAAAGAAGGAGTTCTTACCATTTGCAACCACATGGATGGAGATGGAGAGCATTATGCTAAGTGAAATAAGCCAGGCAGTGAAAGATTTCATTTGTTACCTTTGTTTGAGGCAGAGGAAAATGTTTTAGTGACAAATAAGAAACTTTGGAGATAGTGAAGGGTAGTTTGGACAGACTCATGAGAGCTCAGGATTAGAGTTTAATTGGGATAGAAATCCTGCTAGTAGCACCTGACGCCTGAAACTGAGCACTCTACTTTTAGGTTTTCCAGTTCAAGTTTTTTGAGATTGTTTATTAAAGATTCCTAATTGAAAAGTGCAGAACATCACGGCCCCTCACCCAGATCGGCCCTGCCTCCCAGGGAGTAGTTAGGGTCAATCAGGTAGTCAGGAGAGTGGTTAGGGGTGATATTACAGGCAGGTGAGCAGTCAGGAGCCAGCAGTCCTGGATTGCAGGGATCAGGCCTAAACTGGACATCCCCCAAAAGGTCCCATATTGCAAGAGGGTGCAGGCTGGGCTAAGAGACTCCCTACCCCTGTACACACATTTTGTGCACTCGGCCTCTGATAGAATTATAAATGGGAAAGAGGAGAGCACTGACTTCCAATGGAAGGTCAGAAAATACTTCTTTGAACATGGGTACCAAAGCATATCCCAACTATCACTATTAAGTTTAAGATGTTTTTGGTACTGTCCTCTGCCATGTAAAATGAGCTATCATTCAGATGAGTCAATTAAAAATAAAATAGTATTTTCATCATTCTGTTTCAGCTTGTTTTGGATTCAACTAATCTCAACAGGGAGAACTCTTGTACACAAGAGGAGAGAGCCAGGCTTGAGGCACCACCTGTACAACATATTACCAGTGCTGAAGTTTACTTTTCCTTTTAAAATGAAAATTGTCCATTTTGGTTGAGTCTATTGAAATAAAACTATCAATGGCACAAGGATATTGACAATGGTGATTAAAAAATTGGGATAAAAATGTGCAATGCTTTAGATTTTATTAGTGTACTGTATAAGTCAGATCATGATTGGAAGGGTGGGCGTCTTTAGCCAACTCTTTTACCTCAGAAGGTCCACTTGTACCATTCCTTTGTCTAGAAGACTTTTCAGGAAGATGATTCAAAAACAACATATTTTTCCTGGCTCAACATATTCAAACCACAATTTGGAATGTCACTGGGAGGAAGATAGTATATTATTCATATTGTGCTGAAGAGACAAAAGAATCAATTGCTTGAATAGGGTGAATCATGCAGGGGAAGCATATGCTAATGAGTTGTTTTAAATCAGTGCTGGAGTGTTCCCAAATGTAAAATCCTTCTATCATGCCATAAAATCAAAGACAAAGGGTTCAAAAAAGAAAATCAGAGAAAACAGCCCTTTTTATATCCTGAGCTTTTTTGGCCCATTGTTTTCCAAAGAAAATAAAAAGAGCGGTCATTAGGTGAAATTTGATTGAAGGGCTCCTGTTGTCTGACATTTATTGAGTTAAATTCTCACACCCTTACACTTGTAGAAGGTGCTAGGTTATGAGGTTTTAGAGAAAAAAAATGTTTAAAACGTCATGATATTCAATAGAAATTGCCTTTCTTTTATTTTATTTTAACAATAGAGGCCCAGTGCACAAAATTTATGCATGAGGGAGTGTCTCTAAGCCCAGCCTGCACTCTCTCCAATTAAGGACCCATTGAGGGATGTCCAAATATTGAGCCTAAACTGGCATTTGGACATACCTCTTACAATCTTGGACTGTTGGCTCTTAACCACTCTCTTACCTGCCTGCCTGACTTCCCCTAAACCACTCTGCATGCCAGCCTGATTGTCTCCTAAGTGCTCTCCTGCTGGCCTGATTGCCCCCTACTGCCTTCCCCTGCAGGGCTGAGGGGACTGGGGGACTGAGGCTGGGTGAAGCTGGATGCTGCAGGGACGGGGTGAGGTGGGGCTGAGGGGACTAGGGGACTGAGGCTGGATGAGGCGGGGGTGTGGGGACTAGGGGTTGCCATCTTGTGGCTGTGTGTGCTGCCATTTTGTTAGGATGTGACAGTCAATTAGCATATTACCCTTCATTAGATAGGATGTATAAGAAGAAAACCAGAGAGAAACCAAGATAGCAACATAGGTGAATACCTAAACTGCTGCCTCACACAACAATTTCAAAACTATAGCTACAAGACAGAATGGACATCATCCAGAACCACAGGAAAGCTGGCTGAGTGGAAATTCTAAAACTATAAGGAAAGAGAGGGGCTCACAGAGAATCAGAGGAGATGCAAAAAGCTGAGGTATGGAGACACATGCATGGAGAGGATGGACAGCGAAGTGACTGGCTGGCTTCCTCTAGTGGGAGAGAAATAGAAACTTCTGACAGCACTGAGCCCCAGCTCCAACTGCACTGAACCTCACCCAGTTCCAGGTGAAACTCATATGGGGGAGTCTGGAATGTCATGAAAAGGGTGGAGTGCACAGAAACTCAGGGGAGCCAGGAAAGGCAGAGGTTTGGAGGCTCGCAAGCATGAATGCACACGCAGAGGGCTGACTGTGATTGTGCCACTGGCTTTCTCTAGTGGGAGGAAGAAAAACCTCCCAACTATGCTGAAATCCACTTTGAACTGCACTGAGACCCATTTTCAGGCAAGACTCTGGTGATCTAGACTCATACTGGTCCTGGGAGCACATGGAAATGCAGGGGAGCCAGAAAGGCAGAGCTCTGGAGGCACATGAGTATGAGTGTGTAGAGAGGGAGACAGCAATTACCAAGGGACACTGAGACCCAGGGGCTGCATAGGGCAGGGCTGACAGGAAACCAAGGCTGTCTGCTCAGCCTGATACTCTGCCTCATCCAAGCTGAACACAGAGGCTTCTGCAGTTTTGAAAGTCTTAAATCATAAGGCTGACTCCAGCACAGAAGTTCTCCTGGCATAGACACAGCTGATCCTCACAACCAATTGGCTTGGAGGTCAATTCCACTCAGTGATACCAACACCAATCAAGACTTAACTTCAACAAGGCTGTATACATAGCCCACCAAGGGGTGCACCAAGAGTGTCCACCTCAGGTAACTGGGGAGGTAAAGCTACTGGGCCATGTAAGACATTTAGCACACAAGACTACTCTTCCAACTCAGGGAAGGAGCAAAAATGCGGAGACAAAGGAACAGATCATAAACGAAAGAAACAGAGGAAAACAAATGACTGGATATAGTTCAAAGCCATGGTTATACAGTTTTTCAAGAATTTCTTAGAAAAGATGGATAAATTTAGTGACACCCAAGAGGAGATGAAAAAGAACCAACTAGAGATAAAAAAGGGCCAACTAGAAATTAAACATACACTGACTGAAATAAAAAGTATATTATACAGAGACCAAACAGCAGACTAGAGGAACGCAAGAATCAAGTCAAAGCTTTGGAATTCAAAGAAACAGGAAACACTCAACTGGAAAAACAAAAAGAAAATAGAACCCAAAAATGTGAAGATAGTGTAAGGATCCCCTGGGACAACTTCAAGCATACCAACATCAGAATTATGGGGATGCCACAAGAAGAGAGAGAGCAAGATACTGAAAACCTATTTGAAGAAATAATGACTGAAAACTTTTACCACCCGGTGAAAGAAATAGACTTACAAGTCCAGAAAGCATACAAAACCCCAAACAAAAGGAATTCAAAGAGGATCACACCAAGATACATCATAATTAAAACACCAAGAGCAAAAGACAAAGAAAGAATATTAAAAGCAGCAAGAGAAAAACAGTTAATTACTTACAAGGGAGCACCCATATGATTGTCAGCTGATTTATCAACAGAAACTATGCAGACTAGATAGGAGTGGCAAGAAATATTCAAAGTGATGAATAGCAAAAACCTACAACCAAGATTACCCTACCTAGCAAAGCTATCATTCAGAATTGAAGGGCAGATAAAGAGTTTCACAGATAAGAAAAAAAAAAAAAACTAAAGGAGTTAATCAACACCAAACCAGTATTTTATGAAATGTTGAAAGGTACTCTTTAATAAGAGGAAGGAGATAAAGGTAAAGATAAAAATTATGAACAACAAATATATATCTATCAATGAGTGAATCGAAAAATCAAGTGAATTAAAAATCTGATGAACAGAATTAACTGGTGAATATAACGTAATCAGGGGCATAGAAAGGGAATGGACTGAAATTTCTTAGGGGGAAGGGGGTGCAGGGGGATATTGGACAAAAATCATATCTCTATATATGAGGACAATGGGGGTGGCAGGTAAAGCAGAGGGAGAGGTGGGAGCTGGGTGGAGGGGAGCTATGGGGGGAAAATGAGGAACAATTGCAATAATCTCAACATTAAAGATTTATCAAATAAATAGAAAAAGATTTCCCTCTCAAAAAATAAGTTTAAGTTAAAAAAAATTGGCTCTCAAAAGGAAAAAAAAAATGAAGAAGAAGAAGAAAATCATCTCAGTCATTGTGGTTGAGCATGGACCTATCAACCAGGAGTTCATGGTTTGGTTCAACTACTGGTCAGGGTACATGCCCAGGTTGTGGGCATAATTCCAGTATGTGGCATGCAGGAGGCAGCTGATCAATGATTCTTTCTCATCTTTGATATTTCTATTCTCCCTTCCTTTCCCATCCTCCCTAAAATGTGTGTGTGTGTGTGTGTGTGTGTGTGTGTGTGTGTGTGTATAAAATAAAAAGAGGAAAACCTCCAAACAGCTATAAACCTTGCAGACCTTTAAACTTCGAAGGTGCTGGTGTGTTAGTACCAAAACTAGAAATCAAAATTTCTAAGTAGGTCACCAATTGGAATCTTGTTCTTTAATTTTTTTCAGCTGGTTTAGAGCTTTCAAAACAGATTGCCGTGGACCACTGAATGTCACAAATAGATTACACATGACTGACATTGATATTCTCAGCCCTCAGATGGCCAAAGCCTCATCCTTTTACTCCATTGGTAAACAAACATTTAACATTTTCAACATCCACCATGGCATGAAACAAATTGGCAGCCTTTTTGGAGCACTGACATAGGGCCTGGAGGAGGTTACTTAACTCTTGCATAATGCTAATAGTTCCCACATGGGAGTCTTTATTAGAGTAGTAATAATAATCATTTACAGTTACATGTTATTTGACATTGTGCCAGGCAGTGTTCTAAGTATATTTTAACCCATTTAATCCTGTACAAAAGCAGGGGTTAATGACTATTAATATAATTATTTTACAAATGGAGAAGTTAAGGTTTCAGTCATTTAATGAGTAATTGGCAGAACAGGTATCCCATCTCAAGATATTTTCAATCTTTCATAAAACATTTAAAGGAAACACACTAATAGGAAGCCACTCATATAGCACTAAAGATTGACCAATAAAAATTGCAAGCCCAGCTCTTGAAAGATGGCTGCTGATAGGAAGGCAGACTGCAAGATAGTGTGTGAGTGAAAGAATGAAAGGAGAGTGTGTGGTCACATTGAGAGTGTATATTTGTGGGTGAGGGACAACTATACTCTAAGTGGCTATTGGCGATTGCTGTACTGGGTACCCTGACCGGGCAGCCTCCACTTCTGCTGAAATCTCTCCCAGAGCAACTGGATCTGATATGGAGACTGTGTCATTTTGAAGGGAGAGTGGCTATTATCAGAAGCCTATACATCCTGGGAATCTACAACAACACCCAGTGAAAAGCTGCAAGCCCAGGAACACTGGACCTCAAGCAGCGCAAATACGCATACTCGGATGAGCTCTGCCCCTCCTCATGGAAAGGTCAGATTTTGCTTAGAAAAAGGAAAGTTCTGCAATCCAGGCAGGAGAAAGAAACATGAATACCTGGAGCTAGAGTTTCTAGGGAAGTCTGCACTCCACAAAATCTAAGGCCTTTGGGGCTAGTGTGATCCACAAATGTGGAAGGGGATCCCCAGAGCTTCTAACAGAAGGGGACTCTAAAAAGTAACCCATAGCTGAACTAGTGCAAAAAAGCAGCCTAAAATTTTGACACTGTGCCAGTTGCTTAGCACCAGAAAAAAGAAAGAAAAAGACAGGTGCACAGAGAGTTTCCAAGAGTTGCGTGCAGTGCCAGAGGATAGAAGGTGCAAGTTCACACTCTTACTCTCACTTTTTTATTCTTTAAATTGTTGTTGTTTATTACTAAGCCCAATACATAGGATCTCCATTTGGGGACACTCTCAGAGACTATAGGGGAAAGTTGTTTTGTGGAACCTGGGGATCCCAGCAGGGAGTAATGATCAGAGAACCAGCACTGGGGCAGTCAATACTCACAAACCAGTATTAAGTGAGACAAGGAAAAGAAAATCTAAACACTGGCTAGAAAGGACTTATAGTCCCAGAGGTCAATAAAGAAACACTGCCAACCAGGGGTTGAATCACAAATTGACTCCTGTGTAAACCACACATAAAGAGTCTAAGAAACAAACAAACAAAATACTACCTGATGGAAATCAGGACTATGGTTTACAACACAGAGGAGCAGTGGAATGCAGGGAATTTAAATACTGGGCTGACTACCGGACAGAAAACAGGCATACCAAACAGAACAGTAGAGGAAATGAATGATCTTCACTACTGCACATTTTTATTTTTTCATTTTTCATTTAAGAAACTAAATTTTTATCTTCTTCCTCACTTCATTTTACCTTTGTAATTATTATATTTTACTTTTAGTCACTATTTTATCATTTTTATTTAAGTGTCATTTTAATTTCTCTTTATTTTATTTTATTTTTTCCTTTAGCATCATTTTACTCTATCTCAACTTTACCTTTATGCCAACACTCTCTCCCTCACTTTTCCCTTTTAGTTGTCCTATTTCTCTTATCCTAGTCCATATTTAGATTTTCCCTATTCATTCTTTTTATGTCCTGTTAATAAATCAAACTATTTATATATAAAATTCCTGATCCCCTGCTCTAAGTCCATATACAGCCCTCTCTTCTCTGTCTTCACTATCCAAATTATTTTTTTCTCTCTGCCCCTTTTTGTTGTTGTTGTCTGTTTTTGTTGTCATTGTTATTTTATTGTTCTGCTTTGGTTTTGTTCTAAGTTTCTTTGTTATATTTTGTTTTATTATATCTTGCTTTCTCTCTGTCCTATTGTTTGATTGATATTTGATGAGATTGGTTATTGTTGTTCTTGTTGGTGAGAATGTTACTCTTTTTTTTCTTTTTGTTTGTTTATTGCTTCTCTTTTTCCTCTCCTCACTTGTTATTAGTTGTTATTTATAGTTAGCATTCGTCTCTGGGTGTTTGCTGTTTGAATATTTTTTTGGATTACTGGTTGTTCTATTTGAGTTTTCTCTCCATATAAATAGTTTCCTCCACTTTTGATTTTCTTGCTTTTCTCAACATTATTTTTGCGTTCTTTTTTTTTTTTCTTATCCCCCAATTCTCTTTTTTCTGGTGACAACATTTTCTAGGGGTTATTAGTATCATAAATATATTGGGTTTCAGTGCCTTGTGCATTATGCCTTACTATGTTGTATTTTGTGCCTTTAAATCAACACAGGAGAGAACTACATAACCAGATAAACAGACAAGAGAGACTATGGGGAGACAAAGAAATAACCTGCATATAAAAGAAAATGAGGCATCATCAGAAAAAGAAGTAAAGAAAATGGAGGCAAGCAATATGTCAGTGAAAGAATTCAGAGAAATGGTCATAAGGTCATTGAGAAGAATGGAAGACATTCAACAATATATGTAAGAACCAGGAGTTCTTTCTGCTATAAAGAACTCAATAGAAAGCATCAACAGTAAACTAGAAAAAGCAGAGATGACATCGGTGAGCTAGAAGACAAGATAGAAAAAAATACCCAAGAAGTGTAGCATTTAGGAAAAAAAAAACCTTAACAAACAGAAGGAGAGCCTATGAAAACTTTGGGACAACACAAAACAAAAAGGCATCCATGATATAGAGGTTCTAGAAGGAGAGGAAAGTGACCAAGGAATAGAAAAACTATTTGAAAAAATAATGACAGAAAACTTCCCTGATATAGAGAAGAAAAAATCCTACACAAATCCAAGAAGCTCACAGAGTTACAAACAAAATGAACCCAAAAGACCAATGACAAGGCACATTATAATTAAATTGGTAAACACCATCAACAAAGTAAGAATATTAAAAGTGGCCAAGAAAATTACCTACAATGTATCCCTCATCAGATTTCTGACTGATTTATCAACAGAAACACATCAGGCCAGAAAGGAATGGAATAAAACATATAAAATCATGGAAAGGAAGGGTCTGAATCCAAGAATACTGTACCCAGCATGGCTATCAATAAAAATTGAGGGGGAAATCAGGAGATTCACAGACAAAAAACAATTAGGGGAGTTTATTACTGCCAAACCAGCAATGCAAGAAATGCTAAAGGGTCAACTGTAAAAAGATGAAATAAGAAGTGAAGAAGGAACACAAGGGTAAGAATAAAAATGGCAACAAACACATACCTATCAATAACAACTTTAAGTGTAAATGGATTATATGTCCCAATCAAAAGACCTAGGGTAGCTGAGTGGATAAGAAAACATGAACCATATATCTGCTGTTTACAGGAAACCCACTTCAGAAAAAGGACTCAGATTGCTGATGAAGGGATAGAAAAAGTTTTTTCAGGCAAATGGAAATGAAAAACAAAAACAAAATTAAAACTCAATGTGCAGGTC
This sequence comes from Lasiurus borealis, assembly GCA_004026805.1. Classification (NCBI taxonomy): domain Eukaryota; kingdom Metazoa; phylum Chordata; class Mammalia; order Chiroptera; family Vespertilionidae; genus Lasiurus; species Lasiurus borealis. The sequence goes on along the minus strand of PVJN01003468.1, from coordinate 27,925 downwards.
ATAACAAGTGACAAGGAAGGTCACCACATAATACTAAAGGGAACAATCTAATAAGAAGAAATATCTCTAGTAAACATATACATCAATACAAGAGCACCCAAATACATGAAATAACTTCTGGAAACTATCAAGGGAGAAATTGACAGCAATACTGTCATAGTAAGGGACTTTAATAATCTACTATTGTTAGAGAGTGGGGATTTTTGAGCATGCCCCATTCCAGAGAGGCCATGGACTATCGTCCAGATAGAGTTGTCAGTACTGACATCAGACCAGGTCATGAAATACGGTCTCATGACCCCTTCCCAGAATGTAGGCCTTCTTTCATAGAACACTGTCAGCTTTCTGAAGAACAAGATGACCCTGTAAATAATGTGTTCATCAATTCTGATGTTGCTTGGGAAAAACTGTTTTGTCTTGGGTTGTTCGCTCTGCAAAAACAGGATGTGGTAAATGTACTTAAAAATGGTCTTACATGCCAAGACCGGTTTGGCTCAGTGGATAGAGCGTCGGCTTGGGAACGGAAAGGTCCCAGGTTCGATTCCGGTCTGGGGCATGTATCTTGCTTGCGGGCACATCTCCATTGTGGGGCGTGCGGAAGGCGGCTGATCAATGTCTCTCTCTCATCGATGTTTCTGACTTTCTATCCCTCCCCCTTCCTATCTGTAAAAAAATCAATAAAATATATTTTTTTAAAAATGGTCTTACACAAAGGGTCACTGCTGCTCTCTGGAGTCCCTGTGTGGGGAAAGGCCGAGCAGTCACTGGCCAGCTCAATAAATCCTTGCTTGCTTATTACAAATTAGCAGCCTTCGTGGTCATTTGCAAATGGTCACTCACATTCACTCCACAACATTTGGAAGCACCAGCAAGATACCCACAGGAGGTGAGAGAGACCCCAACTCAGTGGAGCAGAGGTTCTCCTTCCTTTCCGGGGACCAAGGCCAGAGGTAGAAGCCACAAGGATTTATTGAAAAGGGGGAGATGGTCTCACAGGAGGTAAGTCACAGGCACCTAGGTTGAGATCTCAAGGGTAAGAGTTTGTTGTAGGGCTGGATGCAGCATAACCTCCAGACTCCGGCCAGAGGACACAATGGTGCCCTCGGCCTAGGACAGGTGTAGTTGAGTCTGGACTGTTTGTTTTGTGTTTATCGTGTTGGTGTTGGGATTGTTTGTTTTGTATTTGTTGTGTTGGTCTCTATAAATGAACAAGGTTCCTCTGTGTCTCCATCTTCCCCTCTGCAATGTTTTTTGAAAAATTTTCAAGAATTCAAGCAGTGAGTAGATGATTACAGAACCTCTGTTAATACTTTTGATTTACAGAAATTTTGTGAGCATGAATGGCTGACTTTCCCATATCCCAATGAGCAGAAGGGAGAGCTGGATCACCTCCCCAGAAGTAAAAATCTCAGAATGTCTGGTATATAAATTTAAGTGTGAGTCTGTGTGAAAGATAGTGCAAACCCTGCTTTAGGGGGAAGACAATAGAGAACTTTTAATTGCTTTTCCTTCATTTATAATTTTGCTGTGTTAGCTTAACATTTTGGAATTCACTCTCAGCCTCCTGAGATAGAGAAGCCCTAGGCTGGGGGAAAGGGGATGGTTCAATATATCAGGAGTGGTGAAGGTTGAGATCTTCTGGGGCCTTAGAGTAAAGAAGGGAAATCTAGGAGAGAGAGAGCAGGTGTTCCTTAAGTGTAAAAAGCCTGGTTATACAGGATATCAGACTGCTTGCCTTATTTCCCCTGCTAAGGACAGAGTAAGTGATTAATACAGAAAAAGGAGGGGGAGGGGGGCATCGGCGAGGACAGCAGGGAGAGATAAGATTTTGTTTATTTTGCTGGCTACAATAGCCTCTGTAGGCATCCTTGGTTTCTTACTTATCTGAACTATGCTACTACAAAATGCAGTGGATCTTCCTCTGCCCCATTTTCTTCTTTTTAACCCTTCCAATACACATAAAGAAAATATCATTGTCTGAGCGAGGCAGGGCAAGTTTACTAGGTACTTCTTAGATGGTGGCGGAATATTCAGCAAAGAAACTTTAAGATATAATATCCTTAATGTTAAAACTAGTTTAAGTTTTAAAAATCTCTGGCTCTCTAAAGGATATATGTTTAATCTGAATTAGACCAATATAATATATAGGTATATTTTCTTTAAAAAAAAGTACATTTAAAGTGTGTTCATAAATAGTAATCTAAGAAATTCTGGCTGTATACTTTTTAGGAATCATAAAGGATTAAGATTTCAAAGAATAAGGAATACTGAGTAGAAGGTCTGAGGTATGGTTATGCATTTTTAAAGGACATAGAAAGAAGGTTTGAAGGCTAATTTGGAAGTATAAAATTTATAAAGGGTGTGTATGTAATAAGAAGGAGAAGAAATATTGTAAGGAAATCAAATAATACAGGCCAGTAAATATTTTGCATTTTGCATCTCTAAACAGAGGGTAATTATGCCAAAGTACTTATAGAGGACTGATAAAAGAAATCTAACAGTTACTGTTTGTTATAATACATTCAGAAAAAAAAATCTATTACTTTGGAAAGTCCATAAAAAGAACTGGCATAGAAAATTTTAACTTAAAGCAGGTCAGTATATTTTTCTCCTGATACAATTCCTCCAAAATTTGGCAATACTTAATAAATAAATTATGGCAATACATTTCTTTGCATAAATTCAATAAGACTGGTTTCCAATAGTGGTTTTATTAACCATAAATTTTGACTGGAGTATCATGTTTTAAAGAGCCCTCCCTGAATTCTAAACACTTGAAGCCATGGAGAAGCGTGCCATGGAGAAAATCTGGTATCCTGCTTGGTAGCCTTAAAAATATCAGGTGCTGGAGCGTCAGGCCCATACCTTACCATCACTGGCAGTTGGTCAGAGTACAAGGGGACCAAATAAGGGTGCCTCTGCATTCCTGAAGGACCCCCACAAACTCTGATCCACTATGAGTAGGAGGGCTGAGATGGGCCTTGAAGTCTAGGGCATGGGCACCTGGGTAGAGCCACTACAGGTGAGGACTTCACCTAACTCTGCAGATACTACAGACAGGCCTGATAGCAGCTGGATGGCTTGGTTTCCTGGTCCTATGGGGCACATAAGATTCAATCATGAAATTCTGGCAAAGGTAGTCAGTTACCATACTTATTATATTTATGAAAACAATCAGACCAAATTAAATACAATAGATAAATTACTCTTGATTTGGCTCTTTTGATAAATATGGGGGTAATTTTGAGGAGAAAAATTCTACTTCAATAGCAGTTATTAAAACGGAAAGGTTTTCTTTCCCTTCTACTAGACCATTTGTTACAGTTTGCCTCTGCCAGGTCACAAGTCCACCTTCTTCTGTGCCCAGGCCCCATTTTCCCTCTGACAGACAGCAAGGATCTCTTGGCTCTAACAGAAACTTCTGACCCATCTCAGCAGGAAGTAGCTAGAAGAGCCCACCAACATCCATTTTCCCTAAAAGAATTCAGAGCCAAGATCCTTGAGATAACATATTAGGCACTTAGATAGATATGAGCAGAGCAAGGAGGATGTGCCAACTACCACTACCAGATGTAATTAAGTCTTTCCATCTCTAACTATGTGAAACAAGGGAATCCCCAGGAGCAAGAGGGAACGAGGCTGCAGATAAAGCAGCCCAGGAGGTGCCCTAAAATCCAGTGGGGCCTCTACAGATTTTAGTGACTCTTCCAAACCCTGACCTACCCACCTCACTAGAAATCCAATCTAGAAAAACTGAAATCCATAACTCAAGTTCTTACAGGTTTTACCATCTACCCAGAAAGCAGTCCAGAGGCATGTCGGATCTGGTCCATCCTTCCACCCTGGTGATTCTGACTGACTCCTATATGGAAAGGACTACCCCACATCAGTCAAGGTTGATTGGATCTTGACATGGCTTCATCACACCTAGCTCAAGACAGCCCAGGCAAAATAGAGAGTCCAGAACTCTTTGGACCCTCTAAATATTAGTTCTGGCCCTCATTCCGGGCCCTTATCTTATAAACAGGCACACTGACTTTATTCAGCAGAGAATTAATTCTTTCAAGCTTATAGTCCTCATGGGTCAATATAACTCCCTCGCCAATAATGACCCAAAAAGAGTCAATGATTTGACTCATGTACATAAAAACAGTGGGGAAAGTTATAGAGTGGGAATTTTTGAGCATGCCCCATTCCAGAGAGGCCATGGACTATCCCCCAGATAGAGTTGTCAGTGCTGACATCATGCCAGGCCTTGAGATACGGTCTCATGGCCCCTTCCCAGCATGTAGGCCTTCTTGCATAGAACACTGTCATCTTTCTGAAGAACAAGATGGCTCCGTAAATAATGTGGTCTTCAACTCAGATGTTGCTAGGGAAAAAATGTTTTGTCTTGGGTTGTTTGCTCTGCAAAAACAGGATGTGGTAAATGTACTTAGAAGTGGTCCTACACGGCTGAAACCAGTTTGCTCAGTGGATAGAGCATCAGCTTGCAGACTAAAAGGTTCCAGGTTCGATTTCAGTCAAGGGCATGTACCTTGGTTGCAGGCACATCCCTTTGGCAGGGTATGCAGGAAGCAGCTGATTGATGTTTCTCTCTCATCGATGTTTCTAACTCTCTGTCCCTCTCCCTTCCTCTCTGTAAAAAATCAATAAAATATATTTTTAAAAAATAAATAAAAGTGTTCCTACACAAAGGGTCTCTGCTGCTCTCTGGACTCCCTGCGTGGAGAAAGGCAGAGCAGTCACTGGCCAGCTCAATAAATCCTTGCTTGCTTATTACCAAATTAGCAGCCTTCATGGTCATTTGCAGCTGGTCACTTGCATTCACTATACAACACTATCACCACTAGACAAACCCTCTAAACAAAAAAATCAGGAAAGAGGGTCGAAAAAATGGCGGTGAAATAGATGGACGTGTCTGGACCCTTATCGCTGGGCAGACAAAGAAGCAGTTGAGAGTCACACTGGGAGTGTTTGTTGGCAAGTTAAGAGTCAGTTATCTGCCAGGAGAAAGTGGGGGACTGCTGGATGGGGCTCTCCTGACCAGGCAGCCCCACTACCATGTTTTTTTTTTTTTTCTGCCAGAGCCACCAGCTCGAACAAGGAGACTGTGCCATCTTGCAGGGGGAAGTGGATGTCTATGGTGGTCTGAAAAGCTACAGCTGCAGAACCCACCAAACAGCCGGGGGACCCAGAACACTGCTATGCAATCGGCACAGACACTGGGACTCAGAGGAGCTCCACATGCCACACAGAAAGGTCAGATTTCGCCTGGGATAAGGTGAGGTTTCCTGTCCTGCTGAACACAGATGCACACCTTGCAGGAACTGGACTGGAGGAAAGCTGCTCTAAAGAGAAATGCGATGATGTGGGGTAGGGTGCGATCTCTAAATGTGGAAAAGGAACCTCAGAATTATTAACAGAAGGGATCTCTAGAAAGCAATCTATTTTGATCTGAGGCAGAAGGACAGCCTGGGAGTTATTACAGTGTCCTGGCTGTTCAAACAGGAGCGGGGAAGGGAGAGAGAACAGACAGCACTCTCCTCTTCAAACCCTGGCTTCTGATTGCTAAGCCCAATACTTAGGATCAGGCAATTGGAGACATCCTGAGGGACTGCAGGGGAAGGGTGTTTTTCTGGATCCTGGGGATTAGAAGGCAGAGTAACCATCAGAGAAACAGCTCTTGGTCAACCCATCCCCAAGAACCTGTATTGAGAACCCCAGAGTAGCAGGATCTAAGCAGAGCCTATAAAGGTCATGTGCTTTGTCTCAGAGGTCAATTTCAAAACACTGCCACACAGTGGATGACTGACAAATTGACTCTCACACAATCACAAAAGAATAAAGAGATTAAGACACACCTCAGTAGTGGAACACAGGGAACTGCAATACCCTCCCCACTGGAAAACAGGAGTGACAAACAGAACAATAGTAGAAGTGAATGGCCTCCACTACTGCACATTCTATTTTTTTGCATATTTTAATTAAAAAAACTATTTTTTTTCTTTTCTCCCCAATTGATTTTACCTTTTTAATTATTACATTTTTATTTTAAACTAGTATTATTACTAATACTACTATTTTACCTTTTTGGGAAAAAAAAAAGGTCATTTTATTTGCTCTTCATTTTACTTTGAGATTAGAGTTCTACATTCTATTTTCATCTTTTCTTTAGCATAATTTTAATCTATCTCAACTCTACCTTTATGTCAACACTCTCTTCCTAACTTTCCCCATTTTGTTGTCTTGTTTCTCTTTCCCTTTTCCAATTCTTCCTATTCTTTCTCTTTACTTGGTTAAAATTTCACCACACTTATATATCTAATTACAATTCGCCTACTTCAAGTCCATACAAACCTCTCTCTTCTTATCTTCACTATTCAAAAAATTGTATTTCCATATGTCCTTTTGTTGTTGTTTGCCTGAACAGTGATTGTATCGAATTTTTACTTTTTTGTGAGATTGTTTTTGCTTATTCTGCTTGTTTTATGTTGCTTTTTGTTTACTGTTTTGATTTGTTTTTTAACTCTCTTTTCCCTCACCTCCCTTGATATCAGTTGTTATTTGTAGTTTGTATTAATCTCCAAGTACTTGTTGCAGGCATTTGTTGGGATTAGTGGCTGTTCTATTGGAGTTTCCTGCTAACATCTATAACTTGTACTCCTTTCCTCTCTTGTTCTCTTTCTTTCCTCTAAGACTTTTTTTTATCTTTCTCTTTTCTTCTTCTTCTTTTATTTATTTTTTATTAGTTTTTCTCTCTTCTCCAAATTTGATTTTGGCATTTACTTCTTTTTCTTTTATTTTGCTCTACTTCTTTCTCTTCTTACCCCTAATTTGTCTTTATTGGTGGTCACCTTATTTGTGGTTATTAACATCGTGAATATATTTTTGTTCAAACCCTTGAGTGTTATACAAGGTCATGTTGTATTTTGTGCCTTTAAATCAATGAAGGAGAGAGAGCTACACAACCAGACACCCACAGAAGAAAGACCATGGCCAGACCAAGAAACAGCCCACATATGAGAGAAAAGCAGGTATCACCAGAAAAGAAAGTAAACAAAATAGAAGAAGAAATAGACCTGCCAGAGAAAGAGTTCAGAAATATGGTCATAAGGTAGCTGAAAAGAATGGAAGACAAAAATAAACAATGTGAGTAAGACCCAAGAGGAAATGATGAAGAAGTAAAAGAATTGAAGAATAGTCAAGAAGAAATGAAAAATGACATCACTTCTATAAAGAACTAAATAAAGAGCATCAAAAGTAGCCTAGAAGAAGCATAGGACCGCATTAGTGAGCTAGAAGACACTGTAGGGAAAAATACCCAAATACAACAGCTTCTAGAAAAAAAAATTAAAAAGCAAGAGGAGAGCTTAAGGGGACTTTGGAATAACAGGAAACAAAACAACATCCCCATAATTGGAGTTCCAGAAAGAGTGGAACCTGAGGAAGAATTAGAAAACCTATTTGAAGAAATAATGAAAGAAAACTTCCCAGATATAGGAAAAAAACCCACAAAAATCTAAGAAGCTGAAAGAGTCCCAAGCAAAATGAAACCCCCCAAAAATAAACATCAAGGCACATTATAATTAAATTGGAAAACACCAATGACAAAGTAAGAATCTTAAAAGCAGCCAGAGAGAAACTAAGTTACCTATAAAGGAACCCCATAAGACCAGCTACTTATTTCTCAAGAGAAATTCATCAGGTTAGAAGGGAATACAATGAAATATACAAAGCCATGCAAAAGAAGGGTCTGAATCCAAGAGTACAGTACCCAGCAAGGCTTTGAATCAAAATTGAAGGTGAAATCAAGAGCTTCACAGACAAAAAAGAACCAAGGGAATTTATTACCACCAAACTAGCAATGCAAGAAATGATAAAGGGTCTGCTGTAAAAAAAAAAAAAAAAAAGAAATGGGAAGCAAAGAAGGTACTCGGGGGTAAAGACTAAAACTGATGATGGATAACTACCTATCAATAATAACTTCAAATGTAATCGGATTAAATGCTCCCATCAAAATATATAGGGTAACCTATTGGATAAGAAAACATGATCCATATATCTGCTGTCTACAAGAAACCCACCTCAGGAAAAGAGATGCACACAGATTGAAGGTGAATGGATAAAGAAGGCCACTTCATATTACTAAAGGGAACAATCCAAAAAGAAGAAATAACTCTGGTAAACATATATGCACCCAATATATGGGCACCCAAATACATAAAAATTTCCTGGATGATATTAAGGGAGAGAATGACAACAATACAATCATAGTAGTAGACTTTAATACCCCACTGTCACCGCTGGACAAATCCTCTAAACAGAAAATCAGCAAAGGAACATCAATCCTAAATGACTCATTAGACCAGATGGAATTAATTGACATCTTCAGAACACTCCTCCCTAAAGCCACAGCATATACATTCTTCTCCAGTGCACATGGGTCATTTTCAAAGAATAATGACAAATTTTAATTATCTTAATTTTTATGGAACATGGATAAGAAATATGGAGTTGATGGAGTAACTATTAATGATTATTTTCTTTTTTATTGTTTACACTATTATAGATGTCTTCATTTCCTCTCCCTTGTTGACCTCCACACAGTCCTCATATCCCCTTCCCTCTGCCCAACACCACACTGTTGTCTGTGTCTATGGGTTATGAATATATGTCCTTTGGCTAATTTTTATTTAAGTTCTAAACCAATTAATACATATGACTAAAATATAAGGTGCATGCAGAAACCATCATTTTTATTACTATGTAAGTGCCATTGGTGAATATTTCCTTTATTTGGAGGTATGTGGACTTTCTAATATTGAATCAAAAAAGGTATATACGCACTCATGCTGGTTTGGCTCAGGGGATAAAGTATTAGCCTGCAGACTGAAGGGTCCTGGGTTAAATTCTAGTCAAGAGCACATGCCCAGGGTTGCAGGCTCAATCCGCAGTTGGGAGCATGCAGGAGGCAGCTGATGGATGATTCTTTCTCATCATTTATGTTTCTATCTCTCTCTCCTTCTACCTTCCTCTCTGAAGTCAATAAAAATATTATAAAAAAAGAAAAATAAAAGAAAATCCATAGCTAAATATTTTCTAATGACTGAATCTATAGTCATTCAACAAAGAAAAATAGCCTTTTTTCAAGACAGCAGTGAACTGCTAGGAATAGAGATTTGATAAACACCATCAAACAATTTAATCATAGTTAGCTGCCTAAATCCTTAACTGGATTTGATTGGTTTTTCTGCTTAAAACAAGTTATGCCAAGGCCAAAATTAAGCAAGACAGCACAAATCAAGAAAGAACAAAAGAATTCATTTAACTATTATGGCTACTCTCATGACAAAACCATATCTCTTCTCTGTTTCAAAATGTTAAAATTTTATTTAACATAATATTCTATATATATTAGGAAGGATTAGTTCCATGAGAATTGAATGACTCAACTTAAATGGAATTAAAACAGTTGAAATCATAGAAAGTAAAGCATAATTAAACTTTAAAATGGTGAGCTTCCCCTATGGCTTCTGAAAAAGATTGAATATTTTTTTTGAAATGTTAATGATGTTTTGGAGAGTTTGGAATAATTTGAAGACTATTAAATCTTCCTCCTATATTCAGAAAATAATTTGACAGAGGGACCAAATACACTATTTAGATTAAACTAAATTATTTGCCTCAGACAGTACTCCTTTTTTCATAGTTGTAGTATTGATATATATTTTTACTATATTAATTTAAAAATAACTTTCCACTTCATAACTGATCAGTTGATTTATTTGAAGAATAAAATACATCATGATAGAAGGAACTTTAAAATTACATGATAACATTGTGATCATTGATAAATCATCTTCAACAGAAGGAGGTTGAATTTTAGAAATATGAAAAGATTAAAACATAGCTGAGAAAGGGTGTTATCCAGAATATTACTGATTTAAATGTATAATTCCCATATATATAAAGAAGGCAAGATGCCACTTAAGTGACTGCTACAGGAAGTTCATCATTTAAGTTGACTCCCTACTCTACCTATATGCTGTTTCCAAGACCATGGTCTCATCTACTTCCATAAACACACTCTTACATGGCATTCATCTCAATAGTCACAAAGTTCACATCCTCTAAAATAAAGGCCTCCCATCAGCCCCTATGACTACCCTACTCTTATAGTGAAAACAAGAGGCACAGAAGTATGTAGGTGAAAATTTTATGCATAATTTATCTGGAAAGTGTCTTAGCAGGACCTACTGCTACATCTTTTTTTTTTAAATAAATTTTTCTTGTTCAGTTTATTACAGATGTTCCTCTTTTTTCCCCCATAGCTCCCTACCACCTGATTTCCCCCAACCCATGCCCTTACCCCCCACCACTGTCCTCATCCATAGGTGTAAGATTTTTGTCCAATCTCTTCCTGCATCCCTCACTCCTCCTGTCCCCTGAGAATTGTTAGTCCATTCCCTTTCTATGCCCTTAATTCTATTATATTCATCAGTTTATTCTGTTCATCGGATTTTTTCATTCACTTGATTTTTAGATTCCCTTGTTGATAGATATGTATTTGTTATCACTTTATTGTTCATAATTTTTACCTTTTTATTCTTCTTCCTCTTCTTAAAGAAAACCCTTTAGCATTTCATATAATCCTGGTTTGGCAATGATGAACTCCTTTAGCTTTTTCTTATCTGTGAACCTTGTTATCTGCTCGTCAATTCTGAATGATAGCTTTGCTGGGTAGAGCACTCTCGGTTATAGGTTCTTGCTATTCATCACATTGAATATTTCCTGTCACTCTCTTCTGGTCTGCATAGCTTCTGTTGAGAAATCAGCTGACAGTCGTATGGGTACTCCCTTGTAGGTAACTGTTTTTCTCTTGCTGCTTTCAAGATTCTCTCTATGGCTGAGACCAGTTTGGCTCAGTGGATAGAGCGTAGGCTTGCGGACTGAAAGGTCCCAGGTTCAATTCCGGTTGGGGGCATGTACCTTGCTTGTGGGCACATCTCCACTGTGGGGCATGCAGGAGGCAGCTGATCGATGTCTCTCTCTCATCAATGTTTCTGACTTTCTGTCTCTCTTCCTTCCTCTCTGTAAAAATTCAATAAAATATATTAAAAAAAAAGATTCTCTCTTTGTCTTTTGCCCTTGGTATTTTAATTATGATGTGTCTTGGTGTGCTCCTCTTTGGATTCTTTTTGTTTGGTGTTCTGTGTGCTTCCTGGACTTGTAAGTTCATTTTTTACTCCAGGTAGGGGAATTTTTCAGTCATTATTTCTTCAAATAGGTTTTTAATATATTGCTCTCTCTCTTCATCTGGCACCCCAGTAATTCTGATGTTGGTATGCTTGAAGTTGTACCAGAGGCTCCTTACACTATCTTCATATTTTTTTACTCATTTTTCTTTTTGTTTTTCTGTTAGTGTGTTTTTTGCTTCCTCATATTTCAGTTATTTGGTTTGATTCTTGGGGTCCTCTACTCTGCTGTTGGATTTCTATATATTATTCTTTATTTCAGATAGTGCATGCTTAATTTCTGACTGGTCCTTTTCCATTTTTTTGGCATTCTCATTAAGATCTTTAGAGGTCTCACTAAGTTTCTCAGAGTTCTCAATAAATTTGTTGGCGGTTTGTAGAAGATTCTTGAGTATCCCTCATAAATGTGGTTTTGAACTCTATGTCCAGTCACTTGCTTTCCTCCATTTCTTTCATTTGTGACATGTTTCTTGGTCTCTGCATTTTGACTGCTTCCTGGTGTTGATGGGATGGCTTTGTGTGCTAGTTGTCCTTAGGGCCCAGTAGCTCCACCTCCCCAATCACCTGAGGTGGGCACTCTTGGTGCATCCTTTTGTGGGCTGGGTTCACAGTCTTGTTGTAGTTAAGCCTTGATTGCTATTGGTACACTGGGAGGAAATGACCTCCAGACCAATTGACTGTGAGGATTAGCTGTGTCTAACTGTGCTTTGCTGGAGACACCCCTATGGGGCAAGGCTTGCTTCAGTGGGGCTTTGGTGCTCACCGAGTCTACCTCTTGAGTGTGTCACTTATGTATGTGAGGAGTTGAAATCTGGTGTCATCTCACACTGACCTCTAGGTACACTGGTTCCTGGATCTCCAAGGAGGTGCAAGTTAGCTAGTGTTTGAGGTCACCCAGCAGTAGCTACAGGGAGCTCTGCAGATTTCTTCTCTTTGCTTGGAGTTTGGAAGATTTGGAGTTGATTTCTCCTCTTTGCTTGGAGTTTGGAAGTTTTGGAGTTGTCTGACCCAGTTGCAATTTGTTAGGTTAAGTTGCCAGAGGGCAGGCCATTCATATACAAAAGTTGCCTCCCAGCTGGGTAGATTTGTAAATTGGGTGGGGCAGGGTCTCAGGGAGTCACTAGACTAGGGCATGGCAAACAGTAATGGCTGCCAGTCAGCCCTCTTTGCCGTGTTCTGTTCAGTGTCCTGTGTCTCACGCCCCCTACTGCTAGATCTTAAGTAATTAATGTTATTGAGGTCCAGTCACATTCTCCCTGCTACTTTTTCAGGAACAACTACAATTTACCCAAGCACATAAATGCAGTGAAAGCTTGAACACAGGTGAATCTATATTGCATGATTTTAAAGATACAATAGGACTGAATATTAAGGAAAACTGGGTCTAGGACAGAGTAATCAGACCTATCTTTTGAAGCTATGCTGTATTGAGATTCATTGAGATGACTATGACAATGGACCTCAGATCACCAACTATCTCTATATATAAAAGCCTAAGCAACCATTACAACTGAACGACTGGAACGACCAGTCAACCAGTTAGTATGACATGCACTGACCACCGGGGGAAGACTCACAGGAGCTTCCCCCTGGTGTTCAGTATGCTTCCACAGCCAACCTCCCCCGAACAACTCCTCCTGGCCAGCCGGTCCCCATCAGTCCCTGGTGCTAAACCATTCCTAGAGACCTGCTTCTGGTTCAAGGTTTTGTAAGTAGCAGAGCATCTTCTTCACTGTAATCTATTGAAAGTAAGCCCTTGACACAAGATTTTGCCTCACTCCTGTCCTCTCCCTTTCCCAGGGGTTGCCCTCTTGCCATGGTGGTGGCATAGTAGGAAAGGAAGTAGAAGGGGGAGGAGGCAGGGAATTGTGTGGTGGCAGCATACCAAGAACAGTGTCCAGCATCCGTTCCTTTTGCACCCAGCTCAGCAACTGTCATCTTTTTTACTCTTCTCCTGTCCCAGCTGAGGGTAAGCTTCCTCCTTGGCCAAACTCCAATAGTCCCTCCTCTGGCCAGCCAACTTCCCATGGTTCCTCTCCCTCCCTGCCCAGATGGCCAAGCTCCTATGGTTTCTCCTCGTCCTATGCATGAATTTGTGTACCAGGCCTCTAGTAAGGAATGTAACTGATAAACAGCTTTAGCTACTGTGTGCTGAAATCCATCACCATGTTGGTATTTTTTGTGTTTGTTTTTGATTAAATTGATTGGGGTGAAATGGGTCAACGTGAACATATAGGTTTCATGTGTGTTTTTCTATATTACAAAATCTTTCATGTTGCACTTAGTGCCCACCAACCAAAGTCAAATCTTTTCCTGTCACTATATGGATATTAGTACCCCTTTCTTCCCCACCTTTCACTCTGGCAACTACAACACTGCTGTTTGTGTTCATGAGTTTCAGTTTTATATCCCACATATGAATGAACTCATATAGTACTTAGCCTTTTCTGACTGACTTATTTTACTTAATATAATGTTGTCAAGGTCCATCCATGTTTTTTCAAGGGACACTATTTCATCTGTTCTTATGGCTGAGTAGTATTCCATTGTGAATATATACCACATATTATTGATCTAATCCTCCATTCTAGGACATTTTGATTTTTTTCTATGTTGTGCTCACCACGATAATGATGCAATGAACATGGGAGTGCATATATATTTGCAAACACATGATTTCAAGTGTTTCTGGGTCATATGGAAGCTCTATTCTTTTATTTTGAGGAATCACCAGACTGCTTTCCACAGTGGTTGTACCAGTCTATATTCCTGCCAGCAATGAGAGTTCCATCTTTTACACAACCTCCCCCAACACTTATTATCGCTTATCTTGTTGATAGTGTGAGGTGGTATCTCATTATAGTTTTGATTTGCATTTTCCTCATTGCAAATGAGGTTGAATATCTTTTTATATATCTATTATCTGTTCATATGAAATTCATTCAGAATTAGTGATTGCATATTACAGCTAATATCTATGATGGACAGTAAAATCTATCTGACTTAGCCACTCCTTGCCATTGATCAAATTATTATAGACAACCATATGGAGAAAGAGAGTAGAGACACAGTTTTAAAAAAATATGATAAAAAAGTACTAATAACAAAATATGTCAAAAATGTCCCTTAATCATTAGTTTAAAACAAAATTTCATAACAGAAGATATGTCTTAAATAAAAAACTGAGCCATCTCTTTTTCATTTTAATAAATACTATAGTCAAATTATTGGGTTCCTGGAAGAGACACTAGTAATATTCTTTCATAAATACGTATTTGGTTATAGGTCACTTCTTGCTAATGCATGTTATCTGTCCCAAGAAAATATACATTTTTGCATGCCATTTAAATTATGTTTTGATGTGCCTCTAAAGTTCATTCATGCAAGTGATGGCCCTTAGAGGAATCTCCTAGGACACACAAGAAAGTCTTTCAATTCCAAGGAGATAGTCAGTCACGAAGTGTGTGTGGTTCATTCTAGAACAATCTAAGACAAATTTCCCAGCTTATCTAGTCCTAACTCCAAGTACTCTCATTTTCAGACATGGAGGATCCCAGATATCTTATCCTGAGTCTATTAAACATTTAAATCACTTAGTTAATGTGCCTCATTCTGAACCTATATGTTTATGAATATAATTTGACTTGCCCTGTAATTTTATTTTCTATAAAATTAGAAAACAAGAGTTAGGAGATGAAAGTAACTAACTCCTATAACTGCAAATCTCACTGTAAGTTAAGTAAATTAGCCTTTGTGTTTACACATCTGCCTTTGTGAATTTGGTTAGCATCAGTCAATATTCTTGGACCTAATCACCTCTGAGACAATAAGAAGACAAATTTCTGATTCTTGTCTGTTGGGGCTAGGGATACACCAAGAGGCTTGGGAATCCATTTTGGTGCTCATAAGTTCCTCCTCCTGGTCTCTCCTAAACTTATACATATGCATGTTGACCCTTAACCTATACTTTTCCACATAGTCTTTTATACTTTATAACCTTTCAATTCATTGTCGTTTTTTTATGAACATATATACCATATGTGTAGTTTTAATCAGTACTAGAAACAATGCTTGTATTGTTTCACATCTATATTTTAATGCATGCTCTTGCTTTTCATTATGTAGTAAGAATTTCCCAAGTAAATTTTAAGAAGACCCCAAAATTTGCTTAGGATTTTTCCTTTGGAAAAACATTCCTCCCAAAAATCACTTCTTGGTGCCTCTGTCAGAGTGAACCTGGAGTATATCTGAAGGGAAAAGAAAGCTCATCCATGGACATTGTGGTAAGTACAATTCTAAGATGATATCTAAGAATCTTGACCCCTGGTATATACATTTTATGTAAAACTATGTGAGAATATACTAGAATATCAGTGTTACTATTAGAGGCCCAGTGCATGAAATTCATGCATTGGGGGATGTGTTACCCTCCAATCTGGGACCCCTTGGGGGATGTCTGATTGCCAGGAGATGCCCCTGTAGGACCTAGCCTAAACCAGCTGTCAGACATCCCTCTCACAATCCAGGAATGGTGGCTCCCAACCGCTCACCTGCCTGCCTGCCTGATTGCCCCTAAGCACTTCTATCTGCCAGTCTTTTCACTCCCTAACCAGTCCCCTGACAGCCTGATAGATGTTTAACTGCTCCTTTGCTGACCCGATTGCCCCTATCTGCCTTCCCCTGCCAAATTGGTCACCCCCAAGTGCCCTCCACTGCCAACCTGGTAACCCCAAACTGCATTCCCTTGCCAGCCTGCTCACCCCTAACTGCCCTCCCCTGCTGACCTGGCCACCTTCAACTGCCCTCCCCTGCAGGCTTTGTCCCCCCAACTTCCCTTCCCTGCTGACCTGATCACCCACAACTGCCCGTCTCTGCCAACCATCTTGTGGTGGCCATATTGTGTCCACATGGGGGCAGCCATATTTGACCACATGGGGGTGGCCATCTTGTGTGTTGGAGTGATGGTCAATTTGCATATTACCTCTTTATTAGATAGGATTAGGTTATGCTCTATGATAAAGGTGAGGGGTTTTACAGATGAAATTAAGGTCCCCATTCAGTTGATTTAAGAAAAGGAGTGATTATTCTGATTAAGCCTGACTTAATAATGTGAAACCTCAAAAGGCTGGAAAAGTCAGAGAAATTCTAAGTAGCAGAGATGTTCTCCTACTGATCTGGAGATATGAGCCTGACAGAGTGATCAGACCTATGCTCCAATCATTTTAGAAGCTGCCTCTGCAGAAGGCCATGCAACTTGGACCTGAGAGTAGCTTTGGAAGCAGAAAATGACCCACAGGTAACACTGAAGAAAAAACGGATACCCCATTTCTATCCTATATTCACAAGAAAAACAATCTTTCCAACAACTTGATGAGCTTGGGGGAAACACACACACACACACACACACACACACAACTAAAGCTTCAGCTGAGAACACAGCCCACACATTAACTTGATTTCAGCCTTGTGATCATTGAATCCAACTATACTATACCTGAACTTCTGACCTATAGAAAAGGTGAAATAAAAAATAGGTTTTTTAAAAACCATTAAGTTTGTGATAATTTCTTATGTAGCAATACAACAATAAATTAAGAACCTGTGACCTAAAGGAATAATACATGCAGACAATATTCCACAGCAGCTGTGACTTTCAAAGGTCAAGTAGTGGCATAAGGTCTCCAGTTTTCTCAGAAAAGATTTCATTATTCTTTGTGTCTAAGCTTTACTAAGGAATATGGCTATATACATATTCTCAAAGAAAATCAGATATAATACACTCAGAAGTTTTATTTTGTACCCCAAACCCTTCCTTATTAAATGCACACAGTTGTCCAATGGATAGCCATTTCTTTGCCTTTTCTTCTCAGCCTCCTGGCCTGATATGGCTGCAAAACCTCCTTCCAACCCATGGTTGCTAATTGTTTGAAATTAATTGCTCTTACCAATCACAGACCCTGTGATTACTTATACTAAACACAAATCAAGATTTGTAACATCAAATCTTGTGCAAAAATTCATATACATATCCCAACATAAACATTAGTAACCACATGACTAATGTTCTAGGCTTATTTTTCTTTTCCTATATTTCCAACAAAACTTACTTTTCTAGTGTCTATTCTCATAGATTCCTGGCAAATAAGAGATGTTAATCTGATCTATTTATTCATCAAGTATTAATAGAATGACCTATTACATGCTAGATACAATCAGCATTAGCTGTGGAACAGAGCCAGCTTCATGGGTCTGTGATCTGTACAGTTGCACAGAGCTATGTATGTAGAAGGGCCCTGTGCTTGTTTTAATCCTCTCCATTGCCATGTTGAAATTTCTAATCATTTTTTTAACAGGCAACCCTACATTTTTATTTTATTTTATTTATATATTTTTTATATTTTTAATATATTATTTTGATTTTTTACGAAGAGGAAGGGAGAGGGATAGAAAGTCAGAAACATCAATGAGAGAGAGACATTGAGAGAGAGACATCGATCAGCCGCCTCCTGCATGCCCTACACTGGAGATGTGCCCACAAGCAAGGTACATGCCCCCGACCGGAATCAAGCCCTGGACCTTTCAGTCCGCGGGCTGATGCTCTATCCATTGAGCCAACTGGTCTCGGCTACATTTTTATTTTAAACTGGACTCTACAAATTATGTAGCTAGCTCTGCTGTGGGAAAATAATATAAAGTGGCATATAACTGGACAAAAAGGAGAGTGGGCTATTTACATTTTAATATGTTACTAAATGATTGCATGGTCTTACACAAGTCAATTCCCTATCTGAGCCTCAGTTGTCTCTTCTATAAATTGAGTGGATGAGACTGGGTCAGTGTTTCCCAAATTTGTATGATAATGAGAATCACCAGGGGTCATTGTTATGACTATAAGCTCAAGTTCTGAATGCAAACCACTAATTTCTTCTGCCAGCTTGCTCCAATCCCAATGTTTCCAGCAATCCATTGCACCCCAGCACTGATGTCCACGCCCATTCCATAGCCACATGAGAGGACACATCTTTTTTTTAATATATTTTTATTTATTTTTTACAGAGAGGAAGGGAGAGGGATAGAGAGTTAGAAACATTGATGAGAGAGAGAAACCTATCAGCTGCCTCCTGCACACCCCCTACTGGGAATGTGCCTGCAACCAAGGTACATGCCCTTAACCAGAATCGAACCTGGGACCTTTCAGTCCGCAGGCTGACACTCTATCCACTGAGCCAAACTGGTCTCTGCAAGAGAACACATCTTTTGATGTGGGGGGCATGAAATCAGTGAAGGCTTCAAGGAGGAGGCTACACTTGAGAGATATGGCAGGATTTCCCAAAGACAGAAGGGAAGATTTTCCGTAGAGATTACATTTACGTATGTGCAAAGCCAGAGATGGTGCACAGGCACAGAGTACGGGCTCATTCGTAAGTTTAAATCAAGATCTCACACTTTCTTTCCCCATGGCACAGTGTTCTCTTTTCTGTCATTGTGAATTTCACACACACAGACACTCACATATACATAATGTGTGTAAATGAAAATATATGTATATCCCTGCATTTTGTATTTTACACCTCCTGTTTTTGAGAACATAAATATTTCTGTTATTTTGTCAGTAGAACTTTGAACTCTACCCCTTTTGCTAGCATTCTTTTCCATGACAGCCACCTAAGGTTTTTCTGGGGCTTTCAAGATCTGACCCCTATGTGCATGTGTGAGAGTATACAAATTTTTATTTTTCATTACATATACTTCTTATTTGTGATACCTTGGCATTATTGACATACTCAGAACATCGGCATATGTTGCATTAAGCAGCTGTAAAGTCAGCAAATAGTGAAAAGTATAAATTAGATTTGATTTGACTGACATAGAGACTAACAAAAATAAAATAGGAAATAAAATTCAGTTATAAGAAAGTAAGCATGAGAGCATCCTTTTTAAATATCCTAATAGTTCATAATTCCATGGCACTTCTCAGAATCATCTTGCTTCTTTCATGAACACATTCCCATCACAATGACTAGAAATATGTATGTCCATACCAATCATTTCAATATTATGATAGTCCCGCCCTTGAACTCAATGTTCTTGTACCACTGCCTAATGATTCATACCAGGAAAAATTCAGATGTGGACACTGACATTTAATACATTGGGAATTTTGTTCTAGCTTGGATCATTACATACAATTTGGCAAGCTACCAGCTTTGTGAGTGAGCTTACTATGGCATTAAAGAAGCAAAGCTTACTGATTGTTATTCCTTCACTAAGTTGCAGGTCAACCTGCGATATTTATCAGGTTAAAGCCTAAATATTAACCAATACATAAAGAAAAACTCATCTCAAAGCCCCTTTTTCTGGGCTGTGGGAAAGTTGTGCAGTGGCACCATACCTCAGGTCCACAAACGCCTCATTAAATGTGACAGCAACAGCTGGATCTGTTATAACTGGCAGAGGATTGAAAGAAACATAAACCCTTTAGAGAAAAAAAAATAGTATACTTTGAAATATGTTTAACAAATGTATCTCTGAATTTTCATGGTGGTGACCATGAAAATCCCAACAGCTTGAGTGGAGTTTTGTATTGTGCTGAAAGCAATAGCTATGATTCCCTTTAGCCATCTTGACTTGTCTTGTCACATTTCTCCTCACAAACATAATATGAAACAGTACTTTGGAAAGCCAATGTATCTATCTCATATGCTGCACAATAAGTTGGAACAAGTAGAAATTTGCTTATTCAACAAACAACTCTAAGGCAAAGGGAAACCCTGAAGTCAGCATTCAAGATTTTATATCTGCTTAGCTTACCCTGCTCTCTACCAGGAACAGGTCATGAATCCTTTCAACACAATCTACTAGTATTTCATTCCTCTCCCTATGTCTTCACTCTGTTTTTGACTGACTTGGAATAATCCTCTCTCTTACCTCTAACTTCAAACAATTTATTTCTTATATTTCCCCTTAGAGCTACCTCAAGTCTTATTTCTTCCCAAAGCTTTCCCTTACTTGACAAATCCCAGTGATGCCATATTTCTGTTTGGTTCTGTAGGAATTACTAGTTGCACATACAGCCTGACTCCTTGCCTCTACGTGTTCTTGTATAAATATAAAACTTTCAGATAGAAGGTACTTATATTCCCCAAAATGTTGAGAAGTATTAATCACGATAGTAACTGTTGAATAGTAAAATGTGTGACTTTTGGATATCAACTCTAAAGCTGTGTTTATGACTATAGGAAATTTATTTAACTTTTATTTAAAGCTTGAGTTTCCTCATCTATGAAATTGAAATACAGCAGTTCCCAGATATCCACAGAGGATTGGTTGCAGGACCCCCTTGCAGATACCCAGATCATCAGAGTCCCTTATCTAACATGCATGTAGAACATTGCATAGAGTAGGCCCTATGCATCTGTGAATTCCCAATTGCATACTAAAAATTCTCTTTTGATCCATGGTTGGTTGAATCCACAAATTCAAAACCTGTGGATTTGCAGAGCTAACTATAATAAGTTATCTCACAGAATTAACATTTCCCAGTTCTCAAATTCTATTTCTACTTTCAAAGATTTATTGTTTTTACTTCCTAATGGGAAAAAAAAAATGCTATGAACATAGGAGTGCATATATCCTTTCTGATTCATGTTTCTACTTTATTGGGATATATTCCTAGAAGTGGGATCACTTGGTGAAATGGGAATTCCATTTTTGAAGAAACTTGATACTGTTCTCTACAGTGGCTGCACCAGTCTGCATTTCCACTAGCAGTGCAAGAGGATTCCTTTCTCTCTACATCCTTGTCTTCCTAGATCTATAAAACAAAACAAAACTGTTTTTGCAATGTTTTTATTAAAACCAAACTTTTTAGCCCTGGCCTGTGTGTCTCAGTGATTAGAGTCTCCACTCATGCACCAAAGGTCATGTGTTGGATTCCTAATAAAGGTTGTGGTTTGCTCCCCATCCCCAGTCAGGTTTTATGTGGGAGGCAACCAGTCAATGTCTCTCTGTGTCTCTCTTTCTCATTCTTCCCCTTCCCCTTCTTCCATCCCTCTCTTCCACTCTTTCTGATAAGCAATGAAAAAAAAAATTCTCAGGTGAGGATTAACAAAAACAAACAAAATCAAATTGTTTACATACCTTTGATTCATTTTTTTCTGGTTAAAGTCAGTTAACTATTGAGTACACAGTCCTAGCCATCAATCATTTCATGCCTTTTTTCATTAACAAGCTGATTTTTTAATGATGGCCCATCACCAGCTGTATGTATGTATGTATGTATGTATGTATTTTTTAAATATATTTTATTGATTTTTTACAGAGAGAAAGGGAGAGGGATAGAAAGTCAGAAACATCGATGAGAGAGAGACATCGATCAGCCACCTCCTGCACACCCCATACTGGAAATGTGCCCGCAAGCAAGGTACATGCCCCCGACCGGAATCGAACCTGGGACCCTTCAGTCCGCAGGCCTAAATCCACTGTATTTATTTTTAATACCCTTTTATTTCACTAGGCTAATTTACTCAGAATTAGTTCCATCTTTTTAGATCAGCCTCATCAAATAGCATACAGTAAAAAATAGATGTATAACAGACAGCAAATTAGTGGTTGCCAGGGGCTAGGGGGAGAAGAGAGATAGGGAATGGCTGTTTAATAGTCAGGGGTTTCCTTCCTGGGTAAGGAAAATATTTTTAACTAAGTAGATTTAATGGTTTCATAAAACTGTAAATGTAGTAAAAATTATATGCCAGCATATCACATATATTCAAGTGGAAAAAAAGGCAGGCAATAAACAAATAAGAAAGTAAATTACATTCTACTACTAGAAGGTACAAAATGTTAAAGAGAGAAAAATTCAGCAAGTTTGTACTGAGAAAGGGGAGTGTGGTGTTAAAAGAAGACCTCATTGAAAAGATGGCATTTAAGTAAAGACTTGAAAATGTTAAGAAAGTTAGCTAAATGGGAATAAAGTAGAAGAGTACTCCAGGCTGAAGGAATAACAAATGCAAAAATCCTGAGGTCCCAAAGGTATCTGAAGGAATATCAATTCAAAGTTGCTTTTGTTTGTCTTGAAAACTGGAGGGGCTAAGAAAAGTTAAATCTTTCAGCAGCATCTAAGGTCAAGTCATTTTCTGTTTACTAGTATAGGCTGGTTTGCCTGGCCAAAGCTGTACAGATTAAAGACAACACTCTAGACCAGGACTGCCATTTATTATCATATAGACTTTCTTTTCTACATGTGACTGGAAGCACTTATGCTTTTGTTTGAAATTCTAATCAATATTTTGGTCATTGACTGTTTTCTATAAGTCAACAACCACTACATAGAATCCTAACTAATAAAATATTTATGTGCAAATTAACCATCACTCTGCTTTGCCCATAAGCCATGCCCACCATCTAATCAGGAACAAGTATGAAAATTAACCCAACCAAAATGGCTGCTGCCACGGAGGGAGCAGGAGGCTTGGGTTTCCCTGGCATTGGAGGAATCCAAGCTTTCTGCACACTCTGGCCAACCCAGGCCTCCACTCAAGGCTACAAAATTTCAATTATATAAGATGAATAAATCCCAACAAAGATGGCGGTAGGCTGAAACTGGTTTGGCTCAGTGGACAGAGCATCAGCCTGTGGACTGAAAAATCCCAGGTTAGATTCTGATCAAGGGAATGTACCTTGGTTGTGGGCACATCCCCAGTAGGGAGTGTGCAAGAGGCAGCTGATCAATGTTTCTCTCTCATCAATGTTTCTAACTGTCTGTAAAAAAACGATAAAATATATATTTTTTAAAAAGGCGGTAGGCACAGATTTAGAGAGAGTAGGAGGCTTGAATTTCCCCCTGCCATGGAGAAAGCCTATCTTGTGCAGCCCTGACCTGCCTTGGCCTCTGCTCAAGGATACAAAGTTTCAATTATAGAAGATAAATAAATACCAGATACCAGGGCCTCCACTTGGGTCACTGGGAGGGTGTGGTCAGCCTGCAAACCACCATAGGCCCCTCACCCAGGGCACCCCATTCACCAAGGGAACCCACACCCTGATCCAGGATGTCCCTCAGGGCAAAGCAGCTAGTCCCCACCCATGCACAAGGATTCTATCTTATCTAATAAAAGAGTAATATTGAAATTGACCATCACTGCAACACACAAGATGGCTGCTCCCATGTAGTCAAAGATGGTTGGCCTCATGTGGACACAATATGGCCAGCAGAGGAGGGCAGTTGGGAGGGACCAGGCCTGCAAGAGAGGGCAGTTTGGGGTGACCAGGCCAGCAGAGAAGAGAAGTTGCGGGCAACGGGAAGTACAGGGAAGGGCACTTGGGTGGGACACACACCTGCAGAGGAGAGCAGTTGGGGAGAACCAGGCCTGCAGGGGAGGGCAGTTAGGGGTAATCAGGCTGGCAGGGGAGCAGTTAGGCATTAATCAGGTTGGCAGGGAAGTAGTGAGGGGGTGATCAGGCTGGCATGCAGAAGCAGTAAGGGGCAATCAGGAAGGCAGGCAGGCTCAGGCGAGCAGTTGGGAGCCAGCAATCCTGAATTGTGAGAGGGATCTCATATTGGAGAGTTTTCAGGCTGGACTGAGGAACATATACTCCTGTGCACAAATTTTGTCCACCAGGCCTCTAGTATACAAATATTGAGGATAGATAAAAATATACTGTTGCAAAGTTCCCATATTTTATAAGAGGTAGAAAATTAACTCTGAGTATACTGGGATAAAATAGATACATATTTTCATCCCAAAATAAACACTGCAAAGAAATATAGTTTAAATGGGCATAATTAAACTAAGATATTTGAATACTTTTCCCCAAAAGGTAGGAAAGTTGGAATAGAATAATGAATGACCTGATTGAAATATATATATGAAAAACAGAGAGAGGAATATATATATATATATATATATATATATATATATATATATATATATATATATGGCTAACATACCAAGTGTCTGACTTTTCCAGGTAATGACATCATGTAGCAATGCCCAGATTATCCCTGGTGACTAGGCTCCTTAGAGTTTCTTCTGCCCAGGAATTGGACTTTCTTAATAGCCAGGTAAAAACATTTTACACTGTAACAAATGTCTGTAAGCATTTTCTATGCCTCATTTCACTTGATCCTCACAGAAGTCCTGGAGTAGGTAAACAGGAGAATTGGTATAATCCTATTTTCTTTTCATTAGCTGGCAAATGGAGATTTAGAAAGCTTAGGAACTTGACCTGACTGAAAAGAAGTAAAATGGTGGACCAGACCTGAAAATGACTTCAGCTTTTCTCACGGCACAGAATATAGTCAAACACTATTGCAGTTAAATATTTTACCTTTTGTTCTCCCTGTGTGATCTACAATAATAATCTTCTTTGTGTTTATATTTACTGCTGTGTTGTTGACAATTACCTGAAAGAGAAGTTGGGGTTGTTCACTGAGAAAGAAAAAGTTTAGCTACATCAGAAAGCCAGTCTAAATAAGCAAATTTATTCTATATCTATAAAAGGTTAAATTGATTTGTGCATGCATGATACATATAAAGCTCTTGCTTGCACCAATCACTTGTGTGTGTTTCAATCTGTTATTGTTGATCATGAATTTGGTTGACACTTCTGTTATAGAGAAAGGGTGAATAGCCATATTTAAACTTTCCTTCTAATCAATTTCTTTTCAATGTGCACAATTCATGCACTAGGCCACTAGTATTCCATAAAATATATTTCAATAAATTTAAATTTTAAAATATTAAAAATATTTTATTGCAATATAAACCTTGAGAACCACTGCTATAGAGCCTAAGACCATTGGAAAACACAGATATTTACACTAGGATTCATTAACAGTAGCAAAATTACAGTTATGAAGTAGCAACAAAAATAATTTTATGGTTGGAGGTCACCACAACCTGAGGAACTGTATTAAAGGGTTGCAGCATTAGAAAGGTTGAGAAGCACTGCTCTAGCCCCTAAAAACCACCATTCTACTTTCGTTATTTTCCCTTAATCTCTCCTGTTTTTCCTCTATACTTCAGCTTCAGTTAAACACCATTCTAATCTCAGTTACAATGAAGTTTGCCTTAAAATTTTTTTTTCATATAACTGATATCATGCATTATTTGTCTTTCTGTGTTTGGCTTATTTCACTTAGCATGTATCCATACACTGGGCCTCTAGTCTATATATCTAAAAGCCTAAGTGATTGGCTGACCAGCTTGCCAGTAGCTATGATGCACATTGACCATCAGGGGGCAGGCATTCAATGAAAGGAGGAGAAACTACAGCATGGAAACATGGAACAGACTGATGAATCTCAGAGGAAAGGTGGGGGGGGGGAGTGGGGAAAGAGATTAACCAATGATACTCTATGCATACTAGAGGCCCAGTGCATGGATTAATGTACTGGTGGGGGTTCCTCAGCCCAGCCTGCAGGAATAGGGTTGAAACACTCTCTCTGACATCTCCTAAGGAGTCCTGGATTGTGAGAGGGCATTGGCTGGGCCGAGGGACCCCACCAATGCAAAAATCCATGTACTGGGCCTCTAGTAGTAGTTCTATAATACAACATCTGTATATTATTTTTTGTGTTTACCACCCTGAGTCAAATCTCCTTCCTTTACCATTTATTGCCCCTATATCCTATCCTACATATCCTCATCCTCCTTTCCTAGAAGAAATTTTAGAATTTAAATGTTCATGCTAAAAATTTTTAAATAAATGATTTAAATTTCTATCTTAGGAAGCTAGAAAGAGAGAAGAAAATTAAACATAAAGTAATAGAATAGAGGAAATAAATGTAAGAGAAGAAATAAATAGAAAGTAGACAAACTATCAGAAAGTCAATAAAGCTTCAAATTGAGGTTTTTCAAAATGTCAGCCTAATAAGATGTGTCCTGAAACTTCTCATGGAGCAGATAGAAGGAACAACTAAATAAAATAACATCCACCCAGAATTGGCAAATTAAACACAGCTGGTGAGACAATCCATGGCCCAAAAGGACAGAGGACAACTGGAGAATGGTAGGATTGGGAAATTGGGCTGGAGAGAGACATGAGACCACTGGGATGACAGGGTCATTAAGCTCTGTCCCTTGGGGACATGCATAGCACTGGACTGTGAAAGGGGATCCACAGGGCTCCTGGAATTCATGGAATCTAGATCTCAGTCCACAGCCATGAGAGGCTGCACCTGAAAGGCAGCCTGAAGAACTCCCCAAGCTGCCCTGTACCAGGGGAAGAGAAACTCGCAGTGGCACAGTTCTTTCACCTTTATATTTTCTGTGTTTTTATTCTCTAATACCAGTTCATAGGACTTTTCAATTATAAATACTCACTGAGTCTATGGTACAGGTGGAGGTGCAGTTTTGTAGAGGCTGGGGAGAGGAGCAGAGCAGGGAGAGGTGACCAGATTTAGCACTGGGACATTGCAGACACTTTAACCATATGCAGCCATTTTTTTTCTCTTGAGAGGCCAGTCCCTCCAAGGCAACTAACACAGTCACAGCTAGCCTCAAGCAGAGGAAACAGATTCTGAATAGACCTAAGGAACCCTGGGGTATTTGGTTGAGGGGCCCTTTGGTCCTGAAAACTAATACAACACTCCCACCTAAAGGCCGTGTCAAAAATAGGTGCTTGTGTAAATAAAACTGAAAGCAGGCAGACAAACAAAGTGGGCAGATTGGTCCCACCTGCTTACAACCAAGGCTGTGTAGCTAGACACTGACAGTGATGGATTGCTGGTAAATTCAACGTGGTGCTAACTAACAGGGAATTGAGAACAATAGAGGGGTGTTTTAAGCCAGGCCCCATGGGACATTAAAATTTGGTTGGGAGGGCATTGTTGGGGGGAGGACAGGTGAGGGCATGTAATGGAGGGGTGGGGAGAGCCAGGGAGTGGTCTGTAGGGGAAAAAAAGGAGACATATGTACTACTATTTATAATACTTTAAACATTAAAAAATATATATATTAAAAAAGAGAGAGAGAGAAAATAAAATTTGTAAAAAATAACTTAGTTAAAGTGAATGACACTTCTTTTTAAATTTTTTATATTTTAATTAAATTTTTCTCTTTGTTTTTTGTACTATTTTTCTTCCTTCAATTCTTATTTTTTATCATTATTTAATTTTATCTTAGTTTTTTTCCCACCCTTTTCTTCCTCACTTTTCCTTTTTTCATCCTGTTTCTCCTGCTGTCACTAATTTAGTTTTTCTCTTTTCCTTTTACCCCTTGTTAAAATTGATCTTATCTGATTTAATGATTCATTATCATTATTATAGTCTTCCTTGGCTTACTGATATATCTAATTTCCTCCCCCTGCTACACGTCCATGCATCCTTCTATTCTCTCTTTCTTTGTTAGCAGATTTTTTTTTAAATTAAATCTTTATTATTCAGATTATTACATTTGTTTCTCTTTTTTTCCCCTCCATAGTACCCCTCCACCCAGCTCCCACCCTCCCTCTGCCCTTAGCTCCTTCCCATTGATCTCATCCATAGGTGTATGATTTTTGTCCAGTCTCTCCCTGTATACTCTTCACCCCTTTCCCCCTAAGAATTAACAGTCCACTCCCTTTCTGTGCTCCTGATTCTATTATATTCACCAGTTTATTCTGTTGATCAAATTTTTAATTCACTTAATTTTTAGATTCACTTGTTGATAGCTATGTATTTGTTC